>JAPPVO010001947.1:0-19342 GCA_030407325.1 Camellia japonica | reverse complement strand
TCTTAGTAATGATAGTATCCAAAACCCTTCTTGTTTGTGGTCTACAATTTGTTATATAATGGTAAAACAAATTATAATTAAAATTTTATAATAATAGCAAATAAAGATAATCTAGCTTTATGTGAAACCATGTTCGCAGGGCGGTTTTTCTTTCTTTAATATGAAACGTGGCCAGAGTTAATTTGCTTATTAATTCTTTATAAGCTTAATAAATAAAAAAATAACCTTGAACAAAGCAAATAAAGAGGACAAGACTTTGTGACAAGAAGGCACTTGTTTGGCACATTAAACTACAAGACAAGGCAAGGCTATATATAAATGGAATACTTTGGTACACATGTTTGGTATTTTTTTGTGTCATGTTTGGTATTATAGTTTGTGATTTATAAATAAAATTATATATTTTTAGGAAAAATTAGTCTAGGGTCCCTCTCCCATTTTTTGTAATGGAAGAGATCCCACAATTATTTTTTTGATATCTAAGGTTCCTAATATATATCAGAGAAATTTGACTCTTTGTCTCTCTAAACATATATCAGCTCAGGTCTGCTCTGTTTTCTCCAAATATCTCAACTCTCTGCTCCTATTATGTTTTTTCATTTACATCCAAAATCTCAACTTCACACACTCTCTCTCTCCGACGGCCTCTCTCTCCTCTCCCTAAAATCCGCCGTCGATCACGGAGCTGATTTGCAGAGAAACAAGCCATGGACGCTCGCACAAAGCGAGAGAGAGAGAGAGATGTGTAGAGAGATTATTCATCGACCAAGGTTGGTCGAGTGATAGTCTGAAGTGAAGCACCAAATGAGGTGGAGATGGTATTGGCGTGAAACCGATGGTAGCCAAAGCTGTCGCGACGTTAATGGTAACCGAAGCTATGACCGCCGATGGTGTGCAAGGTGGCTTGGGCTTCGGTGATGACGGCGGCGCCTAGAGTGGCAGCCATGGGCTATGAGAAAGCTGGGTTTGCCCCTGTGGAGAGAGAGAAGGTGATAGATAGAGAGATCATGCATGTGTCTCACAAACAATGCTGTCTCTCCCATCCGAGAGAGAGAGAGAGGTCTAGGTTTGTGTCTATTCATCCAAACCTCGGTCGCTTGGTTTCTTGCTTCACCCGAACAGCAGCATCGTCTATGGTGGTTTTAAAGGATTTGCTTACATGTGATGGATGGTCTCGGGCTAGAAAGAGAGAAGAGGCCACCTGAATTTTTGAAAACCAATTTTATTCATAACCCAACAAAGTGGAAGATTTGAAATCACAGCTTCAAATTCAAGACTCTAATAATTGTACCAACAATAAGGATGGAAATGGCGGACGCCACTGACACTAGGTATATATCTTTGGTTGTTCAAATTTCTCCTATGGACCAAACTAGAGAATTTCTCTGGACCAACTCAGAGAAAATTCGACCAGAGTGAATTTCTCTGAATTGAATTTTCTCTGGTTTGGACCAGAGAATTTTCTGGATTAAATTGAATTTTCTCTGGTTTGTACCAGAGAATTTCTCTGGATTAAATTGAATTTTCTCTGGGTTTGGACCAAAGAATTTCACTGGATGAATTTTCTCTGAATTGAATTTTCTCGGATTGAATTTTCTCTAGATCGAATTTTCTCTGAATTGATGTTGAAGGACCTTAAATATTATAAAAATATTGAGTGTCCTTTATGCTATAAAATCATAATACCAGGGCCCTTAAAAAAAACCCATATTTTTATGGTAATGTTATATATTTTTGTTATAATGTTATATATTTTGTATATAAAAAATAATTTATTTTAAAATATATAATATTACTATAAAAATATAAAATATTATCACAAAATTTGTAACTTTATTTATGAATTACAAGTGTCATAATTCTATACCTAATATATACCAAAAAAATAAATAACTAACTACATATAGTAAGCACAAAGCGATTTTATTCTCACAATAAATAAAATGAGTTTATTGCTGAGCACTTTTCTCTGCCTAAACTATAAAATTTTGATTTTGTGTTTAGATAATATATTTATGTAGAAATTTATGAAAGAAAAGGAAAAGAGAAAGCAAAAAGTGACAAAAATAAAAAGTGAAAACCAAACTTCTGTTACTTTTCACTTTTCTTTATAAATTTAGGTATAAATTTAAAATCTAAATACAATCTTATATTAGAATTATTCAAAGGATTCAAAAAATATGAGGTTTTTAAGTCTATTTTAAGAAGTGGGTTAAAAAGTCATTTTTTAGTTTTTAACCTACTTCTTCTTCAAAAAAAAAAAAAAAAAAAAAAAGAAGAAGAAGATAGTAAAAAGTAAAAAAAAATTAAAAAGTTAATTTTTATCTATCTTCCCAAAACACTGCTTAAGATCTTTGGACAGATTTTGTCCTCGTTTGGCAAGTGAGTTGGGTTTAGATTAAAAATAAAATAGCACAAAAAAATAAAAATAGACTAAATAAATTAATAAGAAAAATATCGTATCTAAATTATTAATCATTTTACTTTTTTTTTAAAAAAGTAAAAAAATTAAAAAATTCTTCCAAAACATAATTAATTTAACTAAACCAAATTAATCAAAAAACTAAAAAAATCAGAATCTCGTCCCATTCGAACCCTATTGGTAGTCTATAAATTGACACGCATATATGAGGGCTTTCAGAATTTCAATCCCCAACTTTATGTCATTTTTAGCATTCGTTTGGCTAGGATTTTTGAGAACGTCACAAGAATAAAATAGATTAAATAAATTAATAAGATAAAATATTATATCTAAATTATAATTATTTTATTTTTTTTATATAGAAGTCAAAAAAATCAAAAATTCAACTCAAAACAATTTTTTAATCCAAATTAAAAAATCCTAACTCAAAAAGTCAACTAAAAAAGTTTTTGCAAAATAACAACTTAGGGCATGTTTGTTTTAGTCCAAAGACCATGGGATTGGACTAATAGTCTCATGGGTCTCACAAAAATTATGTTTGGTTGGAACAAAACTCTTAGGTCATGTTTGTTTGGATGGACTGGATAAAGGGAGATTATAATCTATCGAATTAATCTTGGGATATATAGTCCCTGGATTATTTGGTTGAAAATGATGCGTATCCCATTTTTGTTTTATCATGGGATTAGAAGTTTGGAATTGACTATTCTATTGAATTCAATATTTGATTGGAATATTATGTAAAAAGATAAATGCTTAATAGACTATTTTACTATTTTCAATTATTTACGTATGGAGTGTTTGATAACATAATTCAGCACTTAAAACTGAATTGATTAAGTGATAATCAATTAAGTCCGTTTAATAATCATAATTGATATCACTTAAAAATTTAAGTGTCTCTTGAAATGTTAGTTAAAATTTAATAATTTTAAGTCATATAAAATTTATTTAATTATGATTGAATTTATAAATACTAAACATAAGTATTCATATACGCTATTATAAACTCACCACCACTACCACCACCACTACCATTACCACCACCATGCCACCTCCAAGGGCGTAGCTTGGAAGGCTTAGTGGCTGGGATTCCTTTTGTTGTTTTGTTGTATTACATGTATATCAAGCCAAGGGCTTTCTTTGTATATAGAGTTAGCACTCTTTTTTGTAACCAAGTGTTGACTTGGAAAGTTGTAGCCCATAGGGCATTTACTTTTGTTGTCAACATGTAACACATTTTGTAATAATTACTCTGATGGAATATATTTATGCTTCATTCTCTTATGTCTAAGCATGCTTTTGGTGGATGATTTATGGGGTTATTTTGAGGGCGTTACAACTTGGTATCAGAGCGTACCGGGTTCAAATACTTTGGGTACGTGGGAAGTGATTAGTATCACAATGGGTTTGTCTCGCTTGTTAGAGACCTATGTGTGACATTATGTGTTTATTTGATAACATGTTTATGTGACTATGTGGGTATGGGATTTAGTTTCTAGGATGTTGATTGGATCCTTGGGTTTCTGTGAGTCTTGTTGGAAAAGCACTTGATCAATGCTGTTTCTAACCGGAACTCTAGTAACGCCTCGGGACTATCATTATCCGGAAATGAAATTCGTAAGTGCTTATGTGTTTATGTGCTTACGTGGAGTGAATTACAGTTGTCCATGTATTAGGACGCGAGTGTTTAGTTTTGGCACATTTATGAATGTGCTAATGTTCGTCGTTACCTTTATTAGGATGTCAGGACGAGGACGTGGTGGTAGGTGAGATAGGCCTAGGAGGCAGGAGGTGCTTATACCGGATGACATTCAGGCACAGCAGGAGGGTGTTGGCCAGGCCAATGTGGCCGAGCCAGTAGGTCAGCAGGCATGGGCGCCTTAGCCCGCGAGATGGCAGGAGCATTGAGAGCATCCATGGACATTCTCAGAGCTGAGAATCAAGTCCAGGCCCAGGTTGTTGATGCAGGGCCTTTGTTTCTGAAGAGGGAGTTCTTCCGGTCAAATCCGGATGAGTTTTTGGGGGATCCGAAGGAGCCACTTAAGGCGGATGAGTGGTTGGAACAGATGAGTAAGACGTTTGAGATACTAGGCATCGAGGACGGAGCCTTGAAAGTGACCTTAGCATCTTTCCAGCTTAAGGGGGATGCGGGTCAGTGGTGGAAATTCGTGAAAGGTCGTTTGGATGGCACTTGGGAGGCTTTTGTGAATGCTTTCCAGGAGAAGTTCTTATCTCCAGCAGTCAGGGAGAAGCTAAAAGACCAGTTCTGCCAGCTTTTGCAGTTGAGTTCTTCAGTGGCCGAGTATGAGGCTACTTTTACTAGCTTGTCCAGGTTCGCACCTGAACTTGTGGCGTCCGAGAACGCCGCTGTATCGAGTTTGAGAAGAGGTTGAGGCGCGGCCTCAAGATGAAAGTTGGGGGTTCTATGATCCGAGACTGTGGGCGCTTGGTTGATGCTGCAGCCTATATGGAGATCATGATGCAGGAAGAGGAGGGACAGAGAGGCTCCACGAGGAGCCAGGATGGTCAGGGTGATGGCAGGAGACAGAGGGGTGCTAACCCTCAGCAGTCTCAGGGTGGTGTTGCTAGATCAACCTTTCCAGTGCCGAGTGCAGGCTCGGGGAGAGACAATCAGGGAGATTTCACCTGTTACAAGTGTGGTCAGTTGGGCCACAAGGCTTCGGTTTGCCCACAGAGGGGAGGAGGTCAGAGAGCTGCTTCATCTTCAGCTAGACCACAGAGTCAGAGTCAGGGCAGGGGCCAGCCCTTGTCTTGTTATCAGTGTGGTCAGCCTAGGCACCTGAAGAGGTTTTGCCCACAGTTAAGTGCCACTTCGGGCGCGTCTGGTTCTAGGCAGACGCAGGGTTTTCAGCCAGCTCAGTCTGTGCAGGCCTCGAGGGCCAATCCGGGAGCTTCGTCGTCCTAGTCTGTGCAGCAGTCGTATGCTCCGAGGGGTGAGCAGGTGGATCAGGGGCCTACAGGGCGCGTGTATGCTGTTACCGCGCAGGATCTTGTACCGGCTCCATCAGTTGTGAGAGGTACCTTTTTGTTTTGCAACTCAGTTGCCAATGTGTTAATTGATACGGGTGCATCCCATTCCTTTATATTTGCTGCATTTGCATCTGTTTTGGAGTTGGAGTTGGCACAGTTAGCATCTCCTCTATGTGTTGTGTCACCTATTGAGGGCGAATTGATTTTGAAACAAGGGTGTAGAGGGTGCGATATAAAGCTCGCCAACCACCGACTCCCATTTGCTTTTGTGGTTATGCCCATGTCGGGTTTTGATGTTATTTTGGGTATGGACTGGTTATCGTCGTACCGGGCTGTTATTGATTTCTACCGCCAGAGGGTCACAGTATGTTCCTTGAGTGGGGAGTGTTTTCATTTCTTGGGAGATCGGGTTGGTAGTGTGTTACCACCGGTGTATGATCCGCCAGGGCGGAGTGAGCTTAGTAGTCTTCTTGCTAGCCTTATGAGTAGTGAGTGTGATGAGACCGGGGTTGAGTTGTCGAGAGTGGTTTGGGAGTATTCGGGTGTTTTTCCCGAGGACCTTGTCGGCTTGCCACCTCATCGAGAGATAGAGTTCTCTATTGATTTAGTGCCTGGCACAGCGCCGATTTCTATGACACCTTATCGTTTTGCCCTAGCCGAGTTGAGTGAGTTGAAGATTCAACTCCAGGAACTGCTGGATAAAGGTTTTGTTCGCCCTAGTGTTTCGCCGTGGGGAGCACCGGCCCTATTTGCTAAAAAGAAAGATAGTGTCTTGAGACTTTGTATCGATTATCGGAAGTTGAATCGGGCTACGGTTAAGAATAAGTACCCTATGCCCCGTATTGATGATTTGTTTGACCAGTTGAAGGGTTCCCGTTGTTTCTCTAAGATAGACTTGAGATCGGGTTACCACCAGTTGAGGGTCAGGGAGGAGGATATTCCGAAGATGGCATTCCGTACGCGGTATGGCCATTATGAGTTCCTAGTGATGCCCTTTGGGCTCACCAATGCACCGGCAGTCTTTATGGACTTGATAAACCAGATCTTCCAGGAATTCTTAGATCGATTTGTAGTCGTTTTCGTGGACAACATTCTTATCTATTCACCTTCAGAGGACGAGCACGAGGAACACTTGAGAGTGGTACTTGAATTGCTTAGAGCCCATAGGCTGTATGCCAAGTTTGGAAAGTGTGAGTTCTGGCTAGGAGAAGTCAAGTTCTTAGGCCATGTGGTATCCAGGGAAGGGGTGTCCGTTGAGACATCCAAGATTGAGGCAGTGCAAGATTGGGCACAGCCTAAGAGTGTGTTTAAGATCCGCAGTTTTCTGGGATTAACTGGGTATTACCGCCGGTTTGTGAAGGATTTCTCCAGGTTAGCTTTGCCGTTGACTAGACTGACTCGGAAGGGAGTCAAATTTGTATGGAGTGAGACTTGTGAAGAGTCGTTCCAAGAGTTGAAGGTTAGATTGACCACCGCTCCAGTCTTGATTATTCCAGAGAGAGGGTTGGGTTATGCGGTTTATTGTGATGCCTCACGAGAAGGTTTGGGTTGTGTGTTGATGCAAGAGGGGAAAGTGGTAGCCTATGGCTCACGTTAGTTGAAAATTCACGAGAAGAATTACCCCACACATGACCTAGAGTTAGCAGCAGTAATCTTTGCCTTGAAGATGTGGAGGCATTACCTGTATGGTGAGAAGTTCGAGGTGTTCTCGGACCACAAGAGTTTGAAGTATCTGTTTACACAGAGAGACTTGAATTTGAGGCAGAGAATGTGGATGGAGTTCATTGAGGATTACGATTTCGAGTTGCACTATCACCCAGGAAAGGCCAATGTTGTGGCCAATGTCCTTAGCAGAAAATCCATTAGTGATGTAGCTTGTGTAGCCATCCGGGAGTGGGAGATGTTGGGGGCACTTGGCGAGTTCGATTTGCTTTTGGGCAAATCTGTCGAGGCTACGGCCTTGTTTTCCGTTGTTGCGCAGCCTACACTTGTGAGTCGAGTGTTAGAGGCACAGCGAGGTGACCTTGAGGTAGAATTCCTCTGAGAGAAGATCTCCAGTGGGAAGGTTGAGAAGGGTTTGACGATGTATCCCGACTTGAGTGTGCGATATCGAGACCGTTTGTTTGTGCCGGAGTCTTGCCGAGAGGAGGTACTCCGAGAGTTTCACCATTCACGCCTTGTGGTGCATCCGGGAGGCACTAAGATGTATCGTGATTTGGGTCACCAGTTCTGGTGGCGGGGAATGAAGAGAGATGTGGTTGTTTTCGTGTCGAAGTGGCTTACTTGCCAGCAAGTGAAGGCCGAGTATCAAAGGCCAGCGGGTTTGTTGCAACCTTTGCCTATTGCCGAGTGGAAGTGGGAGCATGTCACTATGAACTTCGTTGTAGGTCTTCCGAGGACTTAGCGGGGTAGTGATGCTATTTGGGTGGTAGTAGACCGGTTGACTAAGTCGGTGCACTTCATTCCTATGCGCGTGAGAGATTCGGTAGATCATCTTGCCGATTTGTATATTCGGGACATAGTGAGGTTGCACGGGGTCCCAATGATGATTGTCTCAGATAGAGATCCTCGTTTTACTGCCAGGTTGTGGCAGAGTTTGCAGAGTGCCTTGGGTACTAAGTTGACTTTTAGTACGGCTTACTATCTTCAGACTGACGGGCAGTCCGAGCGTACTATTCAGATCCTTGAGGATATGCTTCGGGGTTGTGTCCTTGACTTCAGTGGGACGTGGGAGAGGCACTTGTTGCCAGGTTTTTGGTCGTTCCGCTCGAGCAGGTCGTCTAGCGCTCGAGCGGAGATTGCACACTCCCAGTATTTTTGTGCTCTGCAAAACTTCTACAGGTGCGTTATTTACGCTCGAGCGGACTTATTTGCACTCGAGCGGGTCGCGCTCGAGCAGGCTTGTTGGCGCTCGAGCGTACAGTACATTCTTGATAAAAGTTCTGGGATGGGGAAATCAGCGCTCGAGCGGACTGGTTTTTCACGCTCAAGCGAATGTGCTTTATCTTTGTGTCTTGGCGCTCGAGCTGGCCTTCTTGCGCTCGAGCGGACCATGTTTTTTGTTCTTGACGCTCGAGCGTTGTGTTTTCCGCTCGAGCGGACCTATCGTATATCAGAGGGCAGTTAGGCATTTTTGAATCACTTTTGCATTCACTCTCTCTCTCTTACTTTCTAAAAAGATATTTTGAGAGCCTCTCTCTCTAGAAACTCCCTTCTCTCTAGGGTTTGATCTAGTTAGGGTGTTTCCCTTTCCTTCGGCCTTTGTAAAAGTTGTGTTGATCGTCGAGGGCTTCGTTTTGATCCGAAAAGTTTGGAGTTTGGAGCACTTTGGTTTTGGTCTCTTCTTCGTTTGAGCTCTAACTTCGAGGTAGGGATATCCTACTCCATCTTATGAGCTTTGTCTTTGAATTTTGGTGTTTCGATATGTTGGGGGTTGTTGGGTAATTTCGAGAAAGTTTGGGGCCATTGTGTAATTTTCAAAAGAGGGTTTTTTTCAAAGTTTAAAACCTTTATGTATGTAATACATGGGGAAATGGACTTGGTGTTGGATTTCGATGAAAATGGAACCTTTGGATTGGTGTTGTAATTACGGGAAAAAGTCATAATTACATGATAAATTAATTAGTATAATTAATTTTGGGAAATGAGAAATTGAATTGAGAATGTTGCAATTGGAAATGTATGGAATTAAAGGGTGTAGTTGGATCATTTATCACTCACCTAGTTAAAATGTTGATAATTTATCCATTAGGTGCATTTAGTTTCTGTTTAGAAATAACTGCTTTGGGCTATCGGTGGAGGATAGTCTTGATTGTTGTAGGCAATGCATGATGATTAGGCAAATTAAAACTGATCAATGGAATGGGTCATTGAGTATGACGGCTGAAAAATACATTAACTTTATGTATTGATTGATTATGTATATGATCTGTGTTTATATATTGTGTTGCGTGGGAGGAGATAGGGGATGTACTCCATGGTTTCGGGGAGATAGGTGTAGACACCCCATTTTTGACCGACCTTAAGACTCAGACGTCACCGATTGAGCGCTCGGTGATGTTGCATATTGTGCTCTGTAGACACCCTATTTTTGACCGTCCTCAAGACCTGGACGTCACCGCTTGAACACTCGGTGATTATCCATGTTCGTGTTCGTTTGGAGTTCCCGGAGTTCTCGGCTACGCGCCTTGCCTCAGGACCTCCGAACTTGACCGTTTGGTGTTTGGTTTTGCACCAAACACTTGTGTTTTGCCTTGGAGGGGCAGGGAATGCCTTGTGAGGCATCCCACACACCACCGACAGTGGCTAGAGGCCACCGGCTGGTTGGTGTTGCCACCGGCACTATATTGTGCCGGTTGGCACTCTTTGTGCCGGTCGGCAGTTAATTTTGGCAAATGACCATTTTGCCCTGCCGACTACTGTACAGCTGCTTTATCAGATATTTTTAGACAGCTGTATCACTTTTTGCTCCCCTCCATACACGTGTATGGAGGGATGAGCCTTTAGGCTTGCTTAACTTGTAAGTTTTGTGCCTATACAAGAGAAGCCTCTTCTCTTGACTCAAGGGTTGAAGCTCTTGAGAGACTTAGCCATTTTTAGATAGGGGAGAAGCTCTGGTTTAGGTTAGAAATTCCATATCTATTCTATCTCTATCCCTCTCTTGTTAGTCTAGGTGTTTTGTGCCTTACTATTGCACACAAACACCTAGTGTTTCACCCTCCCCTTTGGACAGAGGTTCTAAGGGCTTGTTTTCAAGCTTCTTGACTGATTTGGAGCTCAAGGAAGCAACAACATCAACCTTTGTGAAGGTGGTCATCAAGGGTAAGAAACTAGCTCTTTTTACCCCATTCTTGCACTCCATATTTGCCTAGTTTTGAACTATTTTTGTGCTTAGTCTTTAACACATAAAAGTTCTGTTTTTTAAGCCTCTTTATTGTTTATTAAGAGTGCTTGGTGGTTTGGGCAAGTTTGACCACCCTTAGGCCTTGAAAAGGCCCTTTTTTGTGCTATTTTGTGAGAGATCCGAGACTTTGGTGCTTGGGCCTCTCCACCACTGAAATCTTGAGGGATTTCAGTGGTGGAGATGGTGCCTTGAAGTCTCCGAAAGGGGAGGGCCACCTCCTCTCCTTGATGTCCTTGGAAAGGGCAAGTTTTGGCCTCCAAAGGAGCACTATGTT
This sequence comes from Camellia japonica, assembly GCA_030407325.1. Classification (NCBI taxonomy): domain Eukaryota; kingdom Viridiplantae; phylum Streptophyta; class Magnoliopsida; order Ericales; family Theaceae; genus Camellia; species Camellia japonica. The sequence continues at coordinate 8,749 of JAPPVO010001947.1, read as the reverse complement.
TGGTTGTTTGTTGAGCATATCTTGGCTGCATTTTATGTTTATTATGCCCTAATATGACATTTTTATAAGTTAGTTTTGGTCCCTTATGCATGCTTAGCATAGTTGTCATGTAATGCCTTGTATTACCTTAACATGCCTTAGGTTGTAAACCCTAATTTGAGCATGCTTTAGGCTTAGATTTGTGAAGCGTGTATGCTTATTTTGCCATGTTTTAGCTCTGTCCATAGTCATTTGGGATGATCTTAGCATGCATTATATAGCCTCTTTGTATTTGGCTTGTTGGCCTTAAGAGCATGAATGTATAGCATGCCTTGTTTGCATCATTTTAGTGGCTTGGAACCACCTAGCATGCTATTTCAGTCTCTTTGGTGTGCTTGTATGCTTGCCTTAGTTGCCTCTTTAGTGTTTCAAAAGCATGTGTTGTATGCTCCATGTTTTGGCCTTAATGCATGCCTTTGGTTTCATGTCATCTAGATGCCATCTAGGTGGTCCTTTAGACTTAGTTTTATATGTTAAAACTCTGTTTTTAATTGGTTAAGTGTTACCATGCGTGGTTGTACTAAGTGTGGTTCAAAGCTTCATTGGCTTGCCTTAATGCTTGGACCATTTGTATGCCTTGTTTGGCTTGCTTTGTTAGTTGGTTTGGCACCATGTTTTGCATGCTTTTCAGAGCTTACTATGCATACTAATGGTCCATATTTGTGCCTCTTAGGTGTGTTTAAGAGTTGCTTAATTATGCTTAAGTGTTGGTGCCTTAACTTGTGCATGTGTGCATGTGTGTTTGGCCCTCATGATTTAGCATTTTGGCCACTGATTTTAAGCCTATTTGAGTTGCCTAAGTCATGTGTAAGATCATCATTTAATTGGTTTGCATGCTTGTCTTGAATGCTTACTTGAACCCTTTGCATAAGTATGTTGTATAGTCCATGTTGCATGCCTAGTTGACATGCTTAGGGTTGCATTTGCATTGTGCATGTTTGACCTCTTGAAGTGGAGTATGATAGAGGTTTAGCACCCTTATTTGCTTGTTTGCATTGCATGCATTTGAAATCAAAGTTGCACTCTTGGTTCTTTGGGCCATCATGCATGGAAATGCGTGATTGGTGGTCCGGGAATCGAGGCACATGCCCCCTTGAGTCAAAAACATGATAAGGGGTGTGTGTAGTGCATAAATACCTTGAATCACATTGCCATGCATGTTGTTGTCCTCTGCTGCTGTGAGTTGCAGGTTTTGCAGGCATTTAGTGCCGGCCGGCAGTTTTTAGTGCCGACCGGCAGTAAACAAGCTGCCGATGGATGAATTTTGTGCCGGTGGCCTCCTCCTTCAGCCGGTGGTGCTCTACCCCAGCCGGTGGTACTCCCCAGTGCCCTGAGAGGTACTTCTGGGACTTTGGCAATTTTCTGAGGAGGAGAGCAGAGGAAACAGAGGCAATCCGTGCATGGCAGTGCGGTTCCGAGCCAGTCCCGAGCGCGTGTCACATCCGGCCCTCTCCCCGAGGGGTTTACTGCTTTAATTAAATTGATTAATCTGCTTAATTAATTTAATGGGTTTGTAATATTTAATTAGCTTGAGTAGTTAATTATTTGTATTATTATTTTGGTCCCTCCGAGTGAGGGCATAATTGTAATAAGTGTGGGTGAGTGGTGTGTATGTCTTCCAACCCCCATTTCTTTCTTCCCTTTTATTTACCTGCTTATGATGGTAGATTAGGGCATATTTAAAATTAGCATACCTTATGCAATGCATGCGTGCATCCATGCATTTGTTTACATGCACCGGGCTCGGTACATCATACAAACTGCATCGTATTTTCAATTCCAACTTGAATACGTGCATCAAAATAAAGTGCACTTCACATGCCATTTTTAGGGTTAGCCGAGCCTATCCTAATTACATGCTGTATGTGTTGCATTAGTCATCTTAACATGAACTAGGGCACGCATGTTTGCTAACTAGTTTTTGTTTTGGCACGGAGTACGATGTAAGTATTTTACGCTTTAGCATACCACATGCGTGTGAATGTTGCTATGACAGTATGATCACCATGCGGCTAAGTGCTTACATGAGATAAACTGTTTGAATGCCTGTGGGTGGAGGTTGGATTGGCTGAGTTGGGAAAACTCATTGAAATCCGTGCTTTAGCCTACTTGCGGGTAGCGAATTTCAAAACGCTTTTCAAAACAAACGGATATGCAATGTTTGTTTCCAAATTAGACAATCGGTCTATACTTGTTTTGCTGCGCGCATAACATAGTAATTCTAGGCTAATAATTGGGATAAGAGCATGTAATGTTTTCAAAATCGGATATCACGGTTAGTAGAGGCCGGTCTTCGGACCGGGCGAAAGGGGGTGCTCATAGCTAACCTTCCCCGATCGTACCTAAGCTCCCGAGCCAAGACATTTGGTGATGACGAACACGTGGCCTTCGGCACCGAGTCAGGGTTTCCTAAATTCCCCCATTAAAAAAATATTTAGGTGGCGACTCTGTAATCTGGCAAAGCAGTCCATGTTTGGCACTACTTTTTAAAAATCTGTTTCTCAAAACGATTTGCCAGAGTTGGACTCTTTGGTTCAGATTAAGAACCGTGACAATTTGAGTCCGAACTGTAGTGAACCCAATATGAACGGAACGGGACTTAACCCTCCCGGGACGCGTTCGGGGACGTCTACATGCTCGTTCTGAGGTTGCGGAGTCCCGGTCGTGAGCCCTGCCTCCGGACTTCCGGGCTTTTCTGTGCCTTGCCTCGGTTTGCGAACCAGACTCGATTTTCTCTGTTTCTCTTCCCAAAGGGAGGGAGAGGTCTCGTAGACTATCTCTCAGTGGCCGTGGGCTACATTTCATGGTCGTAGGCCATTTTGGTCATTTCGGAGCCCGGTTCTCGGTTTTCGGAGCTGTCAAGCCGAGTGCCTCGGTTCGGGACCGCCTAACCACCTCCGTTTGCCCCGGTTCTTGGCATACATCTTATTCACTCCCTTTTGAGGGACACTGTGGTCCGAGAGACCAGCTTCGTGGTCGAACACCACTCCCGGTGCTTAACAGTCGGTTTTCGGGCCTCGGACTGCGCGTTTCGGCCCCCGAACCTTTATTTTGCATCGGTTTTCGTTCATTTTTGGCAGGGACCTCTGTTTCATCACCAGGAAGGTCGTAGAAGGGTGGGAGGCCATAATTGTTCCAGCAACCAGTTATATTCCATTTTCACCCTCCGACGCCCGTTTTCTCACTTCAAAGCCAATGTTGACCACCTTGGGCCATTTTCTTGCACCTAAACCCATATTTGTGATGTACACATCTGGGAGGCCACAAATATCACATGGCCGGCCAGTAATTCCATTTGACCCTTTTGAACCCCTTTGAAAAATGGGTTGTTCTCTCTCCTGGTTCACAGTTGCCAATTTTCAACCACAGGGTGTGTGTTGAGGACACATGGGAGGCCACCAATCTGTGGTGGCCGGCCACTAACCACACTTGACCCTTTTGACCCTTGGCCGGCCGGCCATGGAGGGCCGGCGGCCACCCAAACCCTAGCAAACTGGCCGGCCAGCTTCTTTGCATCCCGTTCACTTCAAATATACACTTTTTTTCCCCCAGATTCTGCATCCGGGGTTTTTTGGAGGGAAACTTGAAGGGATTTTCCCTCCCTTTTTTCCCCTCTTTCTCCCCTCTTTGGCCTATATAACCAGCCTCCAGCTCTGGTTTTTGGGGTTGGAAAAAAACACCTTTGAGCCCCTTGCATTGTATCCTCTCCCTCTACACTCCAAGCCTCAAAACACCCAAGTCCTACCCTTTTCTACACCACCACCTAGCACCACACCACCACTCCATTCCAGCAGCTAGGAGGGCCTTCTCAGAGGCTAGGAGGCAGCTTTCTTGGTCCAAGAGGCAGCAAAGGATTGGTCTTCAAGGGTGAGTTGATTTCTCCCTCTTTTGAGCTCATTCTTGCATTATTTCTTAGCCCTTTTGCTTGTACTTTTGAGCTCTGGCCATAACTGAAAGTGGCATTTTTTTGAGCTCTATTTCATCTTTCATTAAGGCCTCTCACTGTTTGAGGCCCCATTTGGTACTTACTTCATTATCCTCTTATATGTCATTTCCTTGCATGTGCTTTTGGCTTATATGTAAACTGTTTTGAAGCATGTAGTAAACTGTTAAGTTTCTTATTGAGCCCTTCTTCAACATTGTTGAAGGGCTTACCACTGTTTGGGGCCTCCATATATTTACTTTGTTATCCATATTTCAGCCCCATTTTTGCATGATTTATTAGCCTATTGAGCTTCTATTTTTGGACCTTGGTCCGAACTGAAAATGGCCTTTTTTTGACCCCCTCTCCATGTTTCATTAAGGGTCTATTTCTGTTTGAGGCACCCTTTGTATACTTTGTGTTTAATCTTCTTTTAGGCCTCATTTTTACATAGTATTTTGAGCATGCTTGTGCACTGTTTTAGGTCTGGTACTCAACTATAAAAAGTCATATTTTGGGCCCTTATTCAACATTGTTGAAGGGCCCTTACCTGTTTGGGACCATCATATGTCAGTTGCTTCTTTATCTCCATTTTGGCCTTTATTTTGCATAGCATTTGAGCATACTTGTATCTGTTTTTGGGGATTGTCATAAACTGTAAAACATCATATTTTTTTCCCTCTTCAATATTGTAGAAGCCCCTCTCTGTTTGGGCCATCATCTGTGAGTTGCATCATTATCTTGCTTTCGGGGCCGTTTGTATGCTAGCTTAGCTCCATTTGGCTCACTTTTTGGCCTTGATTTAAACTGTAAACATGCTTTTTTGGGGCTGCCTTGCTTCTGTATTTACACTTCATGTTCAAATATTGCATGCATTGCATAGCTCTAGGCCATTTCATGTGCCAAAATTCATGTTTCGGGACTCGTTCCATGCATCGGGTACCACTTTGCCATGTTTCGGGGCTGTTTTGCATCTCATTTTGCCTCTGAAATTTGCATGTTAGTATACCATTTTTCATGTTTTGCTATGTCATGTTAGAGTGGCATCCATGCCGTAGGTTCGGTCCTCGGTTTGCGTGCACACGAGTAGTCTCGTTTTCATCTAATGGCCTCTTATGTGAGTGTGGCTGAGGTCCACTTGTGTTAGTGTAAGTCCATTATGCATTGTGTATGCCATTTCATTCCATAGCATTGTGTATGCTAGGTTGTATATTAGCGCATTGTGTATGCCATGTTACCTCGTGCATCGTGTATGCCATTTCATAACATTGTGCATGTTAGGTTGTATCTCAATTTGCATTCATGCATGTCATGCATATTGCATTGTGCTGGGATAGGAGTTAACCCGAGCACGGGAAACGAGGGGCGTTTCATACTCCGAGTGACGGAACGTGTCTCAATTCCAGTCACCGACACTCCGATTATCCATGATGGAGTTAGGTTTTGTTAAGTTTTCATGTGCATTCATTCCATATCGAGTTGTGCAAATTCGACTCCTCGCCATCATACATCGAGATGCGTGATTGGTGGCACGAGGATCGAGGCATGCATACATTTGTGAAAATACATTGCTATGCCCTTTCTTGCTCTCTGTTGTAGCAAAATCAAGAATCAGCAGTCTTTCGAGGCTTGGCGCGCTTTCCAAAAAAACATTGCGAATCAGAGGCTAATTGGGGCATCCGCAGTGGATTTCCGCGCGAAGGCAACCCGACTGCATCATTCATCATTCGGAGCGGAATCAAGGCAGTCCTTGGCTTGCATGCCAGTTTATTGTTTTCTTAGTTAATTTGTTAATTAATTAGGAATTTGTACATATTTGGACTGTATTATTTGGACTGTACTATTCTTTTATTCGGGACTGTATATTTATTCGGACCCTCTGCGCGAGGGCATAATTGTAATAAGTGTGGGTGAGTGTGATGCATGTCTTCCAACCCCACGTCTTTCTTCCATTTTATTTATCCGCTTATGATGGTTAGATTAGGGCATGTTTCAATTAGCATACAGCATGATAGCATATTGCATTCATTCATCTGTCTTGCATGCACCGGGCTCGGCGCATCATACTAACTGCATTTGTACTTCAATTCCAGTTGAATACATGTTAGTTGTAGCATTCATATGTCATGTTTAGAATAGCGAGCCTGCTATAGTTTGCATTTTGCATGTGTTGCATTAGGCATTTGTGTATCTAGGATCATGCATGGATTTCTAATGAGCTTCTGTTTTGGCTTGGAGTACTCGGTAAGTTTTATGCTTTAGCATCTTTGCATGTGTGTGAGTGACTGCCATGATAGCATGCTTGCCATGAGGCTATGTGCTTATGTGATATACCTGCTGAATGCCTGTGGGTGAAGGTTGGGTTGTTTGGATTGGGACAAATCATCATGTGAGTTTTAAAGCCCACTAGATAGTGGCAAACCATGTTTTCTAAGCCCACTGAGGGTGGCAAAATCTGCATTTTAAGCCTACCTGCGGTAGCAAACCATCTTTCAAAAAATAAACATGAAATGTTTTGTTCAATTCAGGCGACCCGGTCTATACTTGTATGCTGTGCGCATCACGTAGTAAATCTAGGCTAATAACCAGAATAAGAGCACACAATGTTTTCAAAACTAAATATCATGGTTAGTAGAGGCCGGTCTTTGACCGGGCGAGCGGGGGTGCTCACGAAGTGATCTTCCCTAATCGTACCCAAGTTCCCGAGCCGAGGCAATTTTGGTGATGACGGACACGTGGCCTTTGGCAACGAGTCAGGGTTTCCTAAATTCCCCAAAAATAAAATATTTAGGTGGCGACTCTGTATCTGGCAAAGCAGTCCATGTTTGGCACTTCTTTTCTAAAAATCTGTTTTCTCAAAACGATTTGCGGATTTGGACTCTTTGGTTCAGATTATGAACCGTGACACGAATCGAGTCCGAGCTGTAGCGAGGTCCCCCACGGGCCTGTCTACAGTTTCTGGCGACTCTGCTGGGGAGTTAGAGAACTTGACTTGAACTCATGATATCTGGTTTTGACTACATTTGTGTGTTTCTTTGCATTGCATTTGCATTGGTGCGCCTAGGACACCGTGTTGCCATATGCCATTCCGAACGATTTGCCGGAGGCTTGTCTTGTCAAGGCATGACCATAAGGCTGATCGGCTGTGGGCTCTGACAGCATGGGAAACAAACCCGGTTTTTACCGGGGCACCCTTTTTGACCATTCGACCTAGTGCATATCGAAATCCGTAGTGACCATTCCAAACTAGGACAGGTTGCTTACCCGATATAGGTTGTTTGAAACCGCTGCGTGCGTAGTGAAACCCTAGTCCTGACAAAATAGGACAGGGAACCCTACCCAACATAGGGGTGTTTTGGCTCTCACTTATCTGTTATGTGCTTTAGAGTGCGTCTCTACAGGAATGCATGTATCAGTATATGAGTTGGGCATCAGGCCTGCGGGCATCATTCAGTATTTGAGAATCAGTTATCTGCGGGTATCCGATTCAGTCTTTGGGGAACAGTGATTCAGGGCAGGGACAGTGATCAGTATTTGGAGACAGTGTGTTTTTCAGCTTATCAACCGTGTGTTGTATACCCGACCGTGTGTTGCGTATTTATTTTAAGTTGTCATGCTGTTCATTTATCTGGTTATTTATTTCCTTTTCGTTTTATTTATCTTTTTGCTAGGGCAGTTTTAGCACGATTGCTTCCGACCCAGTAGATATTCCCAAGCACTTTGGACACGAGGTCGCCGACTCATCGATCTGAGGATCTAGTTGACGGACATCCAGTGTTCTATTCTTTACCCCCCGTTGTCAGGAGAAAGTCAAGGAAGCGCAGTGTGTCAGAACAGAGGTTGCCAGAACAGTGGGTTACTCCATCAGAGGACAGTAGGACTGAGATCCCAATTGTTGCTATAGAATAGACATACCAGTCAGTCGGATGGATCAGCAAAATACGTCAAGGGTGGAAGCCCTGATGCGCCAAATGCAGGAGAGCATGAGACAGATGCAAGAGGACGCTGCCCGCCAAGCGGAGTTCTCCAAGCACAAGCCACAATCATGGCCCAGCAGGCCGAGCTAATCACTAGACTGCAACAGCAGAAATGCGGCATCTGTTTCGCATCAAGTTCCTCCTCCCCAGGGGCCCTATTGCCCGAGCAGGCACCTACTGTCCAGAATGATCTGCCAAAACATCAGAACACCGGGCCAAATACCTAGAATCCAAGAGGACACGAACCTTCCAACGGGGCAATCCGCCCGCTTCCGCCTCAACTGTCCAAGACCCACACCCAATCACCCGGACTCTTCCTTCGAGTTCGAAATAGATTATACAGCTCTGAAACTGAGCAAGCTTGAGAAGCTTTTCAAGAAGTCACAAGGAGTGAAGGCAATTCCGGACATCGAAGATGGATACACGATGTGGCCGTGACATTGCCAGACAGAAAGAAAGATTCCAGAAAATCGCAATTGACTGCTTCAACGGGTCGGGGCCCCATGGTCCATCTTCGGCTTTCTCAGACATCCTGCGGCCAATGGGCCTAACCGACCACAAAAGCTTTCACTGTTCGGCCGAACCTGTGGGTGTCGCCGCCATCTGGTACGCAAAGTTAGAGGATGAAGTAAAAAGAAGCTGGGATGAAATGGCTGAGGCCTTTGTCGCATAGTACTCGTACAATACCCAGATCGAGATTACGACTCGTGATCTCGAAACGACGGGCAGGAGCCTAAAGAAACTTTCTCAGATTTCGTAACTCGATGGAGAGCGAAGGCATCGATGATGACTTTGAGGCTACAGACAAGAT
>JAPPVO010001945.1:0-32608 GCA_030407325.1 Camellia japonica | reverse complement strand
TTTGGCAAACAGCCAGTACTCAACGAGCACGTAACCTACTCTCGAGATGCGCAACCTCGGATTCGAAGGAAAATTGCCCCTTGCTTGAAGAGAGCTGCATGGCAACGGAAAGTTGCCCCTTGTTTGAATGGCGACTAATGGCAATGGAAAGTTGCCCCTTGTCTAGATAGCGCCGCAGCAAACTGTAATCAATCCTCATTAGTGATGATCACAACTGAACTCTCGGATACAAGAAGGCGAAGATAGTCAAAACCAATATATGGACACAGTCACTTTGAAAGTGTTTGTGGCTGGACTTCAGAATAAAGTTGCCTACGTATCCCAAACATGGGAATCAAGCCTTACGTAGTTCCGGGTAAGGTACACTCGTGTATTAACCCTCACCTTTTGCGCTCTAACTTTTGTCAAGGCCGCCCTTCTTGGTTTTCAACCTTGCGAGCTTTGTTTTTCTTTTCTTTTCGATTCTTTTCATTTCTTCTTTTCTTTTTTCAAGATTTTTTTTGCATTTCTTCTTCTTCATTCATTTTTTTTTTTTTTACTTTTCTTTTCTTTTTTTTTCTTCTTTTTTTTTTGCTAACTTTTGCCTGGGTCGCCCTTCGAGGTTTTCGGCCCAGCGAGCCTCTCAAAGGGTAAAAGTGTAACAAGTCCATGCCAAATGGTTTTTGAGATCCTGAAGTCATCTGAATCCAAGAGAACGGCTGTTGTTCGCTGACGATGCAGGAGTCCATCCAATGGGGGCTGAATTTGCCCCTAGTGTTGTGGATCGGAACTCAGTTGTCCTTCAGCGATACCTCATTCTTTCTTCCCTTCTGGGATTTGGCATTCTTGCCGATCTTCGTCGTGGACTCTTTGAGTACATTCTCTGGCGTCTTTCGCCCCTTATTCGAGGGGTGCTTCTGATTTGGCCATGCAAGCCTCACATTGCGGTTGGCTGTTGAACATTCTGAGTTCACGTTCAAGGTTTGAAAGTGAGGGGTCGAGTCTAGGGGCTGAGAGCGATCCTAAGCTGCACAATCCCAAGAGCGATTCCAAACAGGTCTTCGCAAGACTGCGCAAAACATTTTTTGAAAACTTTTAAGAAAGCGACGAATCGCTCGCACTGAAGACAGTGCGGAACTAATCCGGATCAAGCTAGGATCCTTCCCAGTACTCACACTAACAAGCATGATCTCATTCATTAAGGGCTTAGCACGCCTCTCTTTCTCTCAATTGGTCAAATTCTGTAAATCCCGAGAAATTCCTTCCTCTTCGTTTTCATCACATTGTTCGAAAAGTTTTGAAAAACTTAGATCAATATAATGACTTATAAGCACAGAAAAGCAGGTGAAATGCGCTGCCGTTTCATTCTAAACTTGCTGGCACAACAGCTCAAAGTAGCAATAGGCACAAAAACATGACAGCCACAGCTGTTTCATTCAGATTTCTGGGTTGCAACTGGCTCCATAGCAGTAGCAGACTCAAGAGAAAGCCAAAAGATAAACACAAAATAAAATAGTGATATCTGAGGTAACACCCCCGAAATCACCGAACTTCTATACAGCAGGACTGACTCGATACAATAAGATAGACCCGACCAACATAGTACAAAAAGACCACTTATATACAAGATAACAAAACTGACTGAATACCCAAGTCAGAAAGGGCAAAACTAGCATTCGCAAATGCTCCAAAGTGCGTGCCATACGCCACATCCGAAGTAAACTGAGCGCCGCCCGCAGGTGGACCAACTTCTGATCACATACTCGCAGTATCCTCAAAATTTAACAACTCAGCAGTGACAGACTTCGCTGAGGTAGGCGGGAGGATGACCTCATTGTCGATCAAATCCTGTACTTCATGACGAAGATGGAAACAGTTGTCGGTGCCGTGACCGGTTTGCTGGTGGTACGCGCAGTACAAGGTAGCATCATGTGAGGGAGGGAGGTTCTTCGGGAGAGGCCGAGGCTGAAGGGGTCCAAGATGGCCCTTTTCGGCAAGGATCTGGAGTGCCTTAAACAAAGGCATATAAAGGGCATGGAAGACTCTGCGCCCTCGGGGCAGATACTTCGAAGTCTGTGGACCTTTGTTGGATGTACTCGAAAAAGGGTCGGCAGGTGCCGCCTTGACTTTCTGATCCTTTCTCGGTGTAGGGTTGGGATTGGAGGGAACTATTCTGGCATGACGGGGCCCATCTCAATTTTTCGCCTGGTGGGAACTCCCCTCGGTTGGAGTGGGGAAAGCATCATCCACAGTCTTAGCCACGACTGCGAATATTTGCTGCTTACTCAATCCTCCGACTTTCAAAGCCTCGACTGCCCACAGCAGTTGTTCAACGGGATCAGCACCTGTTCCCACTTTGTTCTTACCTCTAGCCTCAGCTTGATCGAGGGTTTGGGTTGCTACATCAGAGTGGAACCCAGTTGTTGTTGCCATGTCATGGCCATAGCTTGAGACAACCTCAGGTTGGCTGAGCTCGATCACAATTCACCCCAATAGCGGGGGCTCCTGCGGTACGAAATTCCCGGCGTAGGATGTGGTTGGTGGCGAAGCCGACATTCCGTAGGCAAGATCAGCCACAGATCGCTGAAGATCACCAATCATTCCCATCAATTCAAACGTGGTGGGCTCACGAGCTTGACACAACTGTGGCGTCCAAACCGAGCGCGCGGTAGGTGACCTGGGCGGGTACGGTACTTCAACATGGGTCTCATCCCGCAAGATGTTTCCTTGGTCTAATGTGGCTGCCATAACCACTATTTCTTCTGAACTTTGCGTCATCATAAGTCCGCTGAACTGAACTGTGACTGACGAATCAGATGTCTATCTCGGCTCAGCAAAGGAGAACACTGGCTATTCTGCACTAAATCTCTTAACTGAAAAAGAAAACACGCGGCATTTGGCCCAATCAGAACAGACGCAAGCATAGCTGAATAACTATACTCTACTACTGATCACTGTTCCCCAAAATCGCTGCCCCAAAAACTGAATCTGATACCCGCAGATATAACTGATTCCTCAAAACACTGATACTGATACCCTCAGGCCTAATACCCGGACTTGCAAACTGATATATGCATTCCTGTAGAGGTCAACTCAAAAAGTACATAACAAGCAAGCAAGAGCCAAAACACCCCTATTTTGGGGTAGGGTTTCCCTGTCCTATTTTGTCAAGAGCTAGGGTTTCACTATGCACACAGCGGTTTCAAGCAACCTATAATCGGGTAGCAACCTGTCCTAGCTTGGAATGGTCACTATGGATTCCGAACATGCACTAGGTCGAATGGTCAAAAGGGTGCCCCGGTGACAACCGGGGTTTGTGTTCCCATCGTAGCAGAGCCCGTAACCGGTCAGCCTTATGGCACGCTTCTCGAAGCGAGCCTCCGGCAAACCGTTCAGGAATAGCAGACGGCAAACACTGTGACTTAGGCGCACCAATGCACATGCAATGCAAAGAAACACATGAGTGTTATCAAAAACAAGATATCATGAGTTCAAGTCAAGTTCTCTAACTCCCCAGCAGAGTCGCCAGAAACTGTAGACGTCCCCGAACGTCCTGGGAAGGAATCCCGCTTTTCTTCGTTGGGCTCACTACAGTTCAGGAATCAATGTCACGGTCCTGTATCTAATCTCGCAGAGTGCAATGCAAGACCGATGAATCATCAAAGAGTCCAAATTCGGCAAATCGTTTTTGAAAACAGATTTTTTTAAAGAAGTGCCAAACATGGACTGCTTTGCCAGATACAGAGTCGCCACCTAAATATTTTTTATGGGGGAATTTAGGAAATCCTGGCTCGTTGCCTAAGGCCACGTGTCCGTCATCACCAAAGTTGACTCGACTCGGGAACTTGGGTACGATTGGAAAAGGTCACTTCATGAGCACCCTGCTCGCCCGATCAAAGATCGGCCTCTACTAACCATGATATCTAGTTTTGAAAACATTATGCATTCTTATTCCGGTTAATTAGCTAATCTTACTATGTGATGCGCACAACACAAAAGTATAGATTAGGTCGCCTAATTTGGAACAAAGCATTGCATATCCGCTTGTTTGAAGGACAGTTTGAAATTTGCTACTCGCAAGTAGGCTAAAACACGGATTTCAACGAGTTGTTCCAACTCAAACAATCCAACCTTCACCCACAGGCATTCAGGCAGTAAATCAACTAAGCAGTTAGCCTCATGGCAAGCATGTTTTCATGTTAACATTCACACTCATGCGAGATGCTAAAGCATAAACACTCACCTAGTACTCCAAGCCAAAACAAGGAACATGTTAGTAATCAAATGTATGATCCAAGTCCATGTTAAAATGGCTAATGCATCGCAAGCAAAATGCAGCTAGAATAGGCTCGGCTAATCTATGGATGGCATGTGAAATGCAACTTGACATGTATTCAAGATAGATTAGAAGTACTATGCAATTAGTATGATGCGCCGAGCCCGGTGCTTGCAATACTGATGAATGATGCATACATGCATAGCATAAGAATGCTAATTGAAATATGCCCTAATACTAACCATCAAAAGCAGGTAAGTAAAAGGGAGAAAGAAGTGGGGATTGGAAGACATGCATCGCACACACGCACGCTTATTACACAATTCGCCCTCGCTCGGAGGGACCAAAAGAATAATACAAATTAATTAACCTACCAGCTAATTAAATATTTACAACACTTAACTAACTAACGAATCAATTAAGCTAAGAGAAGCAGTAAAGAGGCCTCGGGAAGAGGGATGAATGCACGCGTGCTCGATTCTGCCCGGAAATCCATCGCCATACTCTTGCTGCCTCTGTTTGCACTGTTTTATGCCTCTGGAGACTGCACAAGTCCCAAAGTTGCTTCTGAAATACTCCCTGAGGGTTGTGGAAGACCACCAGCCAGAAGAAAACACCACCGGCCATGAGGAAGTGGTCATCGACCACAAATGAAGATCTCGGCCAAATATGGATAGCCGGCCGGCACTGAAGATGGCCGACCGGCCATCCTTTCCTGCAGAACCCTGTTTTGATAGCAGCAGAGGGCAAACAAGGCATGGCAATGCATTTTAAGCAAATGTTCGCACAACCAACCTCCCCATCATGTTGTGGACTCAAGGGAGTTTGGTACTCGACCCTCGGGCCACCAATCACGCATTTCGATACATGATGGCCCAAGTAGTCGAGTGTGCATTTTGATGTCAAGTGTAATGCACATAAACACACAATGGGCCCATCTTCTATCATAATCAATTCAAGAGGCAAGGCATGCATGCCAAATGCAACCTAAGCATGTGAGCTAAGTATGCAACATGAAAATGCAAACGTGCATGCAAACAGGCAAGCATGTGACAATGTTCAAACAAATGAGCAAGCAAGACATGATGCAACCAAAGCATGTAAACATGAAGCAATGTAACAACATTTGAGCAACATGCAAAAGGTGGACTTAGACTAATTTGGGCAGCTCTCAAATAAGCCCAAAACAGTGGCCAAAGTGCTCAAGAATGAGGGACAAGTGCACATGCAAACATGCATGCAAATGGACCAACACTTAAGCATAAAGAGGGGACTTTTAAGCACACTTAAAAGAGGATGAAAAGCATGCAAATGTGACAATGTTGCAAGCTCTGAAATGGCGCTAAGAGTGATGCCAAATCACGTAAACAGACCAAACATGTCATGTAATAAAGCTTAAAGCCCAAAAATAGCAAGAGGACTTGAACCAAAACCATGCAAAACAGAGGGCATATGGCAAATATGACCCGATACAGTCCTAAAGCAGGGCAAAGTAAGCTTAACACATGCGATGACCAAAGCCAACAAGCTAAAACAAAAGGAGCAAATGCATGAGGCATACAAGGCCACTAAAGAGGCATTACACCACACTTAATGCAACCAAACATGGTATGAATTAAGCTACCAAAAACAGAGATATGACATGCTAAAATAAGCCCCAAAACCCACCTAGATGGCATCTAAATGGCCTAAATCTAAAGGCATGCACAAAGGTCCAAACATGGAGCATGAAACACAAACCTTTCGAAGCATCAAAGGAGCCACAAATGCAAGTATACAAGCATGCTATATGGACTGAAATGACATGGTAAGTGGTTCCAAACCACTGAAATGATGCAAGGACAGCATGCTAGAGGAGCTAACACTCAAGGCTTAAAAGGGAGATTACATGGTAGCTATACAAAGCAAGTCATGAACGACCCAAATAACCAAAATCAGACCTCAAGCACATCAAAACATGCATAAAAGCTTCACTAAGCTAAGCCAAAATCATGCTAGAAACAAGGCTCAAAGCACAAAGCATGTTAAGGCAATTTCATGGCATTACAAAACAAGTATGCAAAGCATGCATGGTGTGTCTAAACCAACTTAAAACAGTGCTAAATCATGGCATAATAAGCACAAATACCAACTAAGACATGGCCAACATGGACTTAAACAAGGTGCTCACACATGAGGCTAAAATGGCAAGTATTTAAGACAATAAGGAGCGGGGATGGCCCTCTCCTTCTTAGGACCTTAAAACTCCATCCCCACCACTGAAATCCCTCTAGATTTCAATGGTGGGAAGGCCAAGACAAGGTGGTCCCGGAGCTCACCAAAAATGCACAAAAATGAGGCCAAACAAGGCCTAAGAGGGTTCAAACAACCCCAAACACAAAAACAGCCTTAAACAACTATTTTAAGCACTCAAAATCAGAACTTTTATTAGTTATACACAAAGCTTAAAAACAGATGCAAGGATGGCTAAAAGCCTAAGCAAAAATGGGGAATAAAGGGGTAAAGTTCTTACCCTTGAAGACCTCTTGAAGAACAATGCTCCAGTTGGTCTCTCCAAGCTTAGATCAACTCAAGAATTTTGAAAATCACTCCTTAGCACCTCAGTGGCCAAAGGAAAGTGTAATACTAGGTGTTTGTATGCAAAACTATGAACAAAACACCTTAATACACACAAAATATGGAAGAGAGTGAGATATAGAGATAGAATAGATACACAATCCTCTAACCCCAATCTCAGAGCTCTAGAATTTTTTGGAACTCTTGAGGAGGGAGGAGGAGCCCTCCCTTTATAGAGATTCACTCTTGCAAAGCTTACAAAACAAGCTTAGCAAGAGGGAAATCCCTCCATACACGTGTATGGAGGGGGGGCAAAGTGGGTGCCAACTGTGTCAGCTGGCACAAAATATCTGCCAAAAGCAGATGAACAGTGGTCGACCAACAAAAATGGTCATTTGACCAACAAAGGTGGTTAGCCGACCACCAAGAGTGCTGACCGGCCATCACCAATGGCCGGTGGCAAGAAAACATGGCCGGTGGCCTCAAGCCATGGCCGGTGAGGTGTAGGGATGGCCAACAAGCTATTTCCCACCCTCAGAAGCAAAACAACAATTGTTTGGTGCAAAACCAAATACAAAAACAAACAAGTTGAGAGATCTTAAGGCAGGGCGCGTAGCCGAAACCTTCGGGAATTCAAAACGAACATAAACATGGATGATTACCGAGTGTTCAAACGATGACGTCCAAGTCTTGAGGACGGTCAAAAATAGGGTGTCTACAGTGAGTGTTTGGGAAGTGGCCATTTTAGAGGCTTTTTGGCTTTTTGGCTATTTTACTAGATTGTTTTAGTTTTTGTGTTTAGGAAAATATAATGGATTTTTATTTGAGTTGTTATATTGAAAAATGTATTTGAAATAATGTTTGAGGTTGAAATGACAAATTTGTCCCTAATTTTACTTTTTTCAAAATTGGCGTATAGTGGCAAAAGTGTCATTTCGGCCCGTGGGACTACAGTGGCCCTACCCATTGCCGGCTGCAGGCTACATTGATTTTTGTTTTTGTTTTTGTTTTTTTTTTTTTATAAATATAAATTATTGGTTTAGTAGGTTATTTGGCTTTTTTTTTTGTATTTGAGGCTATTTTAGCCTCAACTTTGGGTTGCCAAACACCCCCATATGTCAAATCACTTCCTTTTTTTTTCTGTATATCTTTTCGTAAAATCTAAAAATTTACTAAAATACAATATTCCCAAACGAGACCTAAGAGACAAAATAAGTTAAAAAGTTAATAAGATAAAATGTCACATTCAAATCATAATCATTTTACTTTTTCTCTCACAAAAGTCAAAAAATTCAACCCAAACGAATTTTTTAATCACAGACTAAAATAGTCAAAAAGTTAAAAAACAAAAAATTCAACCTACTTCTCAAACAAAACCTATTTCCAGAACAATGCCTTGAAGCATGCTAGCATTTTTTCATGCCAAACGAAACGCGTTTTCAAATATTTCGTCGTTATTCGTTCTTAAAAAATTAAAAAATACAATGAAGATCTTATTGAAAGAAAAAATAAATAATAATAATAATTAAAAAAAAAAAAAAAAGCATTACCAAATTGATTTAAGATCTTGTACATTTTTTTTCTTCATGGTCACAACCACTCGCATGCGACTAAAATTATATTACTATGCAAAAGAAAATAATTTCATAAATTTTAAAGTTTAACTATTAAATTTCAATAATTAGGCTGTGAATAATATTTGCCATATCCATTTCATGCTGCAATAAAATCAAGACAAGTAATAATAACTAATAAAAAATTATTACAAACAATTACATAAATAAAGGCAATAAGTCTGCATATCACAGGGATTTCTAGTAATTTGTTATTATTAACAGAATATAGAAAATTAAGGATAGAGTTTATATATATATATATGTGTGTGTATATATTTAAGGCTAATATTTGCATGAGTAGTGCTACTTTAATTGATTGGAGCCTAAATATTACGCATTTGATCCATTAATATATATTTTATTAATCTATTTGTTTGTATTATTTTATAATTTTATATAAGATTATGTGTTTTCATACATTTTAAATGTTTGTACAAATTGTTGTATATATTATACTCATTTGGCATCTTTGCTTTTTGTTTTGTTTTGTTTTTGTTTAAGAATGTAAAAAATTAACACATTTGATAATTGTTAAAAAAAAAATTACTTTTTGGTTAGAAAAAAAAAAAGTTTACTTTTTTTTGAAAAAATTACAAAAAAAAACAAAAATAAAAATATCTAGAGTTTAATCTTTGCAACAAAAATAAATTTTTAATTTTATCAATTTAAAATCTTAATATTTTGATTTATTTTCAATTTAAACCAATTTTCCGATTGTCATTAAGTAAAACTAGCGGAAAAAATGTATTTTATTGATTAAATTCAATGTAAGTGCACATAAAATGACTAAAATATATTTTTTATATTGAGTTTAATGTCTAAAATACATTTTTCTATCAGTTTACAAATAGATAAATGATTTACATTGCAAACATATTAAAAATGATAAAATTAAAAACTTAAGTTTTATTAAGTGTATTTTGGGAAGATAGTTAAAAGTCATCTTCTAACTTTTAGCCTATTTTGAGTCATATTTTTCAAAAAAAAAAACAAAAAAAGCTAAAAAGTCAGCTTTTAACCGTCTTTTCAAAATAACCAAATCCTGATTTTTTTAATTTTTACTTTTTGTAATTTACCTTCTTTTTTTAGTTACTCTTTTAACTGGAAACAAAACAATTTTTAACTTTTAGCTTATTTAGAAATAATATATAATAAAAAAAAAGAAAACAAAAAGTTAAAAAAAAAAACGAAAAGCATACTTAGGCCTCGTTTGGGAACCCTCCCTTTTAGTCAAAAAATCAAAAAGTTACTAAATTAGCCAAAAAGCCAACAACCCATACCAAAAAGTCAAAGATTTTCTTTTCTCTCTACTTTTTACATATCTTTTCGTAAAAAGCTAAAAAGTCATCCCAAACATATTAATTTTTTTTAACTCATATTTTAACTAAATAACTAAAAAATTACTAAATTAGTCTGTTCCCAAACGGGCCTTAATCGGAGCCAAACGGATAAACTTCGTTAACTCTTTTGTGCTCATTGTCGTATTTGAACAATGTTGGTTATTTTTCATAATAGTTTCCACCTATTTTGAGTGTTTGTGATTATTTACAAAAGGATATGAATTTTGTTTGGTGGTGTTTGTCTTTTATTTTTTAGTTTTTATTTGTGTTTTTCCTTTGGAAATAAAAAAATAAAAAATATTAACTCTGTTTGTTTTCAGTTTTTAGAAAATTTTATTTTTTTGTTTTTCATATTTTTTTTTGTTTTCACTGAATTTTTTTGAATATTTTAAGCAATTTTTTTTTTTAATTTTTAGACGCACCATACATATATACACTTAGAAAGTATAATATTTGTGAAAAAATCTGTAAAAAATTCACCAAATACCAAAAATATAAAAAAAACGAAAATTCAATGCATTTTTTATATTTTTGTGTATTTATTAATTTCTTAAAATATTTTTTCACAAATAATTTACTATTTAGATACATCTAGGTAAGATATATCTAGAAAGGTAAAAAAATTGTTTAAATTTAAAAAATATTCAGTAAAAACAAAAAGATACGAAAAATAAAAAATTCAAATTTTAAAAAATTAAATTCAAAAAATTAAAACCAAACACACTGAATAGTATTGGGTGCATTGGGTGATTATGTACATTTCATTGTGCTGACAATATTTCTAATGTCTCTTGTGATTATTCAAAAATGTGCATAGCAAGCAGCAACTGTATGTTGACTAGGATATATGTTGGTGGTAATTATAAATAAAACATTAGAAAATAAGAATAATAGAAATTAAAAAAACTATTGTAAGGGTTGAGGCGCGGGAAATTCGCTCTCTTTAAGGAGATTCAAGCCCTCTGCGTTTAGGCAAAACCTCACACCGGTGAGGCAGAAAAAACCTTGACTTGTCTCCCCAGGATACAACAGCCCGACTAAGTCGTATGGTTAACCAATACTGCACAATTGGTTGAACCCAAAGCTTTATCACACATACCCTTTTTATTTGCCTGATAATCTCACACTAGACATAACAAAGGAACAAAACTTCTAAGGAACAAAAACTTCTTCTTTCGTGTCTATTTAAGATATGACATATGTTCAAAATATATAGAAAAGAAAACTTAATAAGTAAGGTTCTTGATGGATAAGATAACAAGAGACTTGACCAAGACCTTGGAATGGATAGGAATGAGAATACTTGAAGAAGACTTAGATGGATAAGTCTAGCAAAGACTTGGAGAAGACTTGGATAGATAAGGTTAGCAAAGACTTCAATGGATAAGGCTAGTAAAGACTAGGCAATGACTTATCTTGGAGTTCGGAAGATCATTATAATATTAAAATACCTACTAACAATATACTTGCATAAAATCAAGTTAATTTGATAACAGTAGTCTTTTTTCAAATTACATTGGTCATAAATTTTTTTAGATATAAATATAATTTGATGAATGGGTTATTGATGTTAGTCAACTTTATTTTTACAAGTACATTTTACTCAGTATCTTTTAAAAAATTGAACTGTTTGAATTATCAAAATAGACCTAATAAACTGCATAATGCATAATAGTAACCCCAACTCGTAATTGTCACCAGTTCATCTAAAATAAATTGGTATTAAAGAGGGTTCTATTGAGCGAATTACACAAGTAGCTTCCATATTTTATCTCTTGGTAGGCATTTTTTTTACTCTTAATTTTAGATTTTGTATTAATCACTACAAGAATTCACACTTTTAGCAACAAAAATTTTGGTCGCTAAAAGTCAATTTTTGGTCGGCAAAAGTTATCCGCGACTAATTTTTTTGGTCGCTAGTTTGGTCGCCAATTGAGGGTCGGCAAAAGTAATTCGCGACCAAAATTTTCGTTGGTCGGCAAAAGTTGGATTTGCCGACTAAATTTTTGGTCGCTAAATATTTAATTACCGCGACTAATTCATTTTGTCGCGAAAACACTTTGGTCGCGAAAAGTCGCCTTTTGCCGACCAAATTTCTTAGTCGCCAATTGACACATTTGCGACAAAAAAATTTGGTCGCCAATTGTGACATTTCGCGACCAAATTTTTGGTCGCCAATTGTGACATTCTGCGACCAAAATTAGTTTGGTCGCCAATTGTTACTTTTCGCGACCAAAACTGTTGGTCGGCAAAAGTGAGTTTCCACGACCAACAAATTTTTTTGTCGGCAATAGATGTAGTTTTTGCGACCAAAACTCTTGGTCGGCAATTGTCATTTTTTGCAAAAAAAAATAATTTATTTGTTGCGACTAATAAATTGGTCGCCAAAGCAAGAAAACAATACACCTGTAATTCCTAATAATTCATTCAATCCATAATAAACCTATAATTTTAAAACATCATTCAAATTAACTGAATCATTAACATTCGACACAATACATAATTCATTAACATTCGACACAATACAACTATTCTAAGTTTTCATTTCATATTCGACACAATACAGTAAGTTGCCTTGATAGCCAATCAAAAAGATCCACTAAGTTTTAATTCATTAACTATTCGACACAATACATAATTCATATTCTAAGTTTTAATCCACTAAGTTGCCTTGATAGCCAATCAAAAAGATCCTTGCGCCCTTCCGTGCCAAGCTTCGCATCCATCAAAGCAGTAGTGATGTAAGGCACCTAATAAAGAAACATAATTGGAAAATTTATCAGAGAAACATGATAGTGGCAGCGTGGGAATTCTCAAGGCAAAAGAACTAGTATGAAACTAGCCTTTAAAAGAAAAAAAGAAAAGAAAAATGAAAATAAATAAAGCAACCTAAATTGCATTTTAGACTAACAGTAGAAACACCAACCACTGAGAAATTCTCTCAAGGCTTCCACAATTTCATCGTGCAGTCTTCGCTATATGTAGCGACAAGGTTTCTGTGGGAGTGATGTGTGATACCAATTACATCCTTCTCATGGACCTGCCAAATAATTAAGAAATAATAAGAGCACTTTCAAGCCAGAAATATTGGATTTCTGCATAATCCAAGCCAAATTAGTAAATAAATATAACTAACAATTAATACCACACCCTGTTTATAAAACTAAGAATGAATCAAACTTCAAAACATAATTGCCGATTCTTGTAATGTAGAGATTGTGGCACTTGCTTCACCTCCGAAAAAATAAAGATTCACCAAATGATGTATTGGAACAGCAGTCAAGGTCCCAAATCTGCCATTAATGCGCCCAACAATTTCATGAACCTGGCTTGTAAGTTTCTGATCTGTGATAGTACATATAAAAAACAAAGTGAAATGCCCATTTTTACAACAAAGTTCAAGAGATTCACATAAAATAAGGAACAATGCATAATGGCATCGGAAGATCTCTAGACTACTAGAGATATGCATTAAGGAACAATGAGATTCACCTGCAATAAGGAACAATGCATAATGTCATCGGAAGATCACTAGAATACTAGAGATTAAGGAACAATGCATAATGGCATCGGAACAAGGGTCTCCAAGAGTTCAAATCATCAGCATAAAAAGATATTTGTTCTTCACAAAGCTTGGTACCACACCTTAGCTAGTGCTCAACTAGCCCGTCTACTCTCAAAACCACCAAGGACACTAGATAAGACTGTGACAAGGCTATAGAGCACTGACACAATGCAATAAAAATCACACCTAAAACAGTCACACGAGTCAAAGAACCTCCATGGGCCCTACTTTCAACCAATGCAAGCATTTAGGGCATCGGGGTGAATGTTCCCAAAGGCAGCTCAGGGGATATGAAAGAGATAAGAGCTATATGCTACGAAGATCAACAGTTGATTTTTCCTGTAAACGATAGATAATACTTGATTGTTCTTGTCAACATATGCTAATGGAAATCCCCAACTTCATATAAGAATCTTCTTCTATATATATATATATATATATTTTTTTTTGCTCAGTCATAAGAATTTTAGTGGAATGGAGAAAAAGGATTCATATAGCCCACCCCGCCTGATTGGGACACAAGACTTAGTTAGGTTTAGTTATAAGAATCTTCTTTTTATACAAAACAAATAACAACTTACACACGTCATATCTTTAAACTGAAAAAAGAGTTAGTTGCAAAAAATAACCCATTTGACAAATAATAATTCCAATGATACAAGCAAACCCATAGAAACAATAACATTAAGCACGTTAAGGAAACAATGTACATTCAGGAACATCTGTTCTTGTTGGCACTGCAATTTTAAATTAGTAAAAGATTAAGGGGAAACAATCAAATTACAAAAATTCAATAGAATTATCTCCTTTCCTCTTTTTTTATTGTTATTTTTATTTTATTTAATTTAAATTATTATTTTATTTTATTTTATTTTTTTAAGCCAAGGACTGCATATATTTGTTGAAGATTGTTGAATCTTAAGTGCACCAAGTAGGAAATAGCCAAGTACTGAGCAAAACTGGACTACATAACTATATATTCCACCCAATGAGAAAATTAAAGAATATAAAACTCAAATAGAACTGAATGTTGTGGTAACATATTCACATACACACGCACAAACATATATGTATATATAAATTGTATAAGTGGAGAGAGAGAGAGAGAGAGGAGAGAGAGAGAGAGAAATTTCCAAAATATTTCCCAATGATTTCATAGACATTTTGCAATATTTCATCAAGAGTTCCTAAGGGTGGCTCTTGCTTCAAAATTAGGTTGCAAGGGAGGCTCAATTCCAACTCAAACATAGCTGTCAAGCAACTATTGGAAATTAAATATAATTTAAAATTTTGGTTTGATGAAGAAAGTTGCAAAAAAAAGTATAAAATAAACACCAACAACTAGCCTTAACATACATAAGACACATGTTTGCTCAAAAGATAAAATTATGCTCTAAAAGTCCAAATATGAGGTGTTGCTTGTACCTAGAGATATTGTCAAATGTTGCAACTAGCAACAACAATTATAATTCTTTTATCATGCCCAAGTAGACAGATTGCAGGGAGACATTTCTCTCAACTACAAAAGGGTATCACAAAAACTCAATCCCACCCAATCCAGTAATTTGCTCTTGTAAGTAGACACCAACAAATAATAAGTCAAATCCTTTAATTAAAAACTAAGTCAGAAACAAATGTAACGAGGACCAGTCAGTAACATTCAGATTTTTGAATTTTGATGAGGAAAACTAATTAAATGTTTTACAATTAAAACTTAAAACTGAGTTTTTTACAAGTTAATGTAACGATCAACTCTCAAATTTTTACCTAAAATCAACTAAAAGTTTACAAGAATGAAACACTGCCAAAGGTACATTGCACCAACCTTTCTGTCAGCAAATGTTTCTTTTAGTTCTCTGATGTGTTCCCGGACTTGAGGAAACTCAAGTGCACGGATAAATCGATCTGAATCTATTCCAATAGGAAACTGTAGTTCCACAAACATAGGAAACAGAATAAGATTAACAAAATTGACATCAAGTAGTTTCAAAATGAAATAATTTATACACTTAAATATGCTAGTAAACCAATATATAAGAAGTGATTCAAAGAATCAAATCCAATAACAAGGTAAGAACAAGAGAAATGAACAATTTCACCGAAAACGTACAGCAGCCACACGAGAGTCAGCCTTCCTTGGTCTTCTACCCCCTCAGGTGTACCTTCAAGCCCAAGTATACGAGTGCAAGCACTAACAAAATGCCTTGCATAGAGTCATAGGTGTGGAAACTGAAAAACAAAAATCAACATGTTGTTGTTCGCTAGTTTAACATATGATTACTCTGGGGGGGGGGAATTGATTGTTGCAACCAAAATAAGCAACAAAACAATGGTGTAGAGGTGTAGAGAGAGAGAGAGAGTAATCAGCAGCCATGCACTAAGTAGGTAAATTTAGGGAAACAGAGCCATGTATCTGAACAAGGAAGAAGAATAGCTGTTGATCCAGATAAAGGTTAATTCATGCAAATTCTGCCAAGACATGCCATATGATTGACACTTTAAACAAGAAATGTGATCATATGATTGAGTAGTGCATAGGTTTCAAGTTTAAAAGTTTGCAAGACATGCCAATTGATCAGTATCAACAAGTTTAAAGGAATTGACCTGTTAAGTGAGGCAAAAATGGCATGGCACGGGATTAAATATTACAACTTACCCAACCAAGTCAGCAGCAAGAACAGCATGCAGCAGCTTTGATCGAGATGGCAATGTCCTGTGGATTTCTGAAGAAGGAAAGGGTGTGTGGAGAAACCAACCAACTTTCATATCACTGTTGTGCTCCGTCAGGCATTTTGGAAGGAACATGAGGTGGTAGTCATGGCACCAAAACATACATACATACATACATACATACATACATACATACATACATCTAATACCATTACATTAACTTATGTTGTGTAACGAGACTCTCCTTCCATTACTTTTACAATTCTTAAATTAAATGTTCTTTTATCAAGTATCCTAGTAGAAAAGAAATCTATTCCACTTACAGCCACATTAATTGACTGCCGAGGTCACAACATATGAAAATTCTCCTTCTGATGTCTTGTTAGCTACATCTGAAAGAAAAGAATGTGGCTTTAAGAGAAAAAAGGATTTCTCGTATGGGACCTATTTTGTGTTCCAGAATTTGCATGATTCAGGTGTAGCTTTTTCGCTGTCAAATCTCCGTAAAGCTTCAAAGACCATTAGAGAATGCTGGCCTGTGTTCATATTTCATACTCTTGTACACAATTCAGTTACCATTATTATTCATTTGTAATTTAAGTAGAAAGTGAGGTGGAGTACTGAAAATATGAGAAAAATGTTTGTGTTTAAATACTGATGATTATTTTGTGGTTAGTGGGTTTTGAGGCTGAGTTTGAATTGATGATAAGAAGAATGAACAGGTTTCAGATGATGCCTGAGAACAGCATCTATTTTTTAAAATAAGCCAACATAAGTAACCCCAATACCTGAAAGCATGAGAAATAACAAAGACATTCAAATTATCAAGTTGTTAAGATTGATAACAAAGAAACAAGATCGATTCTGTTTTAGAATTAAAGTTCTCCATATCAAAAAAACATATTAAGCACTAACACTCAATTCAGAAATCATCATGTTTAGAAAAATCTGCATTCCACACTAATGCTAATGTACTTATTACATAATTTTTAATGAAACACATACAGTATTTCTCAAATTTTAGGACAAACATATAGAGAAGTGAAAATAATAGAAGAAAAATAACTCAGGATATAACTCATCCACCTATAAGAGTGACAAGTCTCGCAG
Organism: Camellia japonica; assembly: GCA_030407325.1. Classification (NCBI taxonomy): domain Eukaryota; kingdom Viridiplantae; phylum Streptophyta; class Magnoliopsida; order Ericales; family Theaceae; genus Camellia; species Camellia japonica. The sequence goes on along the minus strand of JAPPVO010001945.1, from coordinate 15,496 downwards.
TATTTCAATGTTGTCTGCATCAATTTTTAGGGCATTGCGATAACATTTAATTGCCTCCCTGTATTCCCTATCTGATCGGTACAAGAGACCATAAACATGCCAGCAAACATGACTCTTGAGGTCATTGTGCATCAAAAAGAGAAGTTACCTCTAAAAGGACTTAAATATATGACCAACAATATTGACGCAACAGCTAAGTAAAGAAGAAAGAAAAAACAATATAAGAGAACTCAGAAAGAATCCCAACCTTTAGTCCAAGCCGAACAAGTTCATATGCTTCTGCTTTTCGATCCATGCAATTTAATGTCAACCCCATCATTGACAAAGTTTCTGGTAACCAGGAAAAAAAAAAAAAATAGATAAAAGAATTTACACCCCCCCCCCCCCAAAAAAAAAAAATCACATTTAAACAATAAAAAATGGTAGACATTCAACATGAAGAAGAGAGCAATAACAAATTTTGACTGTTATGCTTCAGCAAATATTGGTAGTGTAGAAGAGTACAATCCATTTGATAACAACTAGCTTTTATGGTTTCAATGCATGACATCCACATTATTTTTCACCTTGCAAATGAAACAAGGGGAAAAAGAACCTCATATGTCTAATCCCAGCATAAAAAGAAGCTCAAATGACAATACAATTACTCAGACATTCACAAGCCTACAACATAGAGTTGAATGAAGTTCCACACACCTCCATGATTTGGAAACTTCTTCAATATAGCATCTACCGCCTTCAAGCCCTTCTTATGTTGTTTGGTTTCATATGATTTCTGCAAGGTTAAGGACAATTAAAAAAGATGTTTCATTTAGCAGTAGCATTTTCTTAACCATAATGTCTAGAATGATTACAATGAAGAGATGATTAAAAAAAAAATAATAATAATAATCTAATAGTGAATCAATGAAAAATGGTAATGTCACTAAACTTTTACTTGGCTCCAAATAATAAAAATCATGAATAAACTCTTGATAATAGTGATTTGCAATTGAAATTGATCATCACCATTCCATGTGAGCAACAAATTACTAAAAACTAAAAAATAATTAAATATCAACATTTCACATTCTGGATGAAGATAATAGAAGAATAGTAGGCAAAGCAAAGCGGGGTTGAATTTTAACATGTAATAATAAGAGTGGAAACTCCTCATATTTAATCATCCATTCACAATAGCAACCCCACAATATACAATGACCTATAGTTCAAACTGCTTTATCTTGCAATGCTGATGTAGGCTAGTTGCAAGATGGGTAATACAAAGTTTTACAGACACAAGTCATAAAATCCTGCAGGAATGTTGGTAGCCCGTTGTACCACTTGGGACATCACTCCCTTTGGTGCTTCAGTGAAGCCAAGAGCCCATACACCAAGACCATTACTACCACTGTCTAGTAAGAGAAAAGGCATGCCATAGAATATGTATATAGATGTAGAGTTCATCAATACCTGGTAAGGAGAGGCCAAACACACAAGCACACACTATATATGTACCTGGTAAGGATAGACCAAACACACAAGCACACACACACTAGAGAGAGAGAGAGAGAGAGAGAGAGAGAGAGAATAAGAACACCATGCCACCAATACCACTTAAAAATTGAAATGTTTTTTGAAAAACGAGATGGTGAGGTTGGACAATGAAGGGGCAAAGATATGAGAAGTTGAAAATTATAGTTAGGTTTTGAAATTGGGGAAACGAGAGAGAGAGAGAGAGAGAGAGAGAGAGCGTGTTTATCTGATGCAAGAGGTCTGAGATTGAGAGGATTAGCAATGGTAGAGTGTAGGCGGCTCCACACACTACCACCGAACATCCTCCTCTCTCCGCCAAACCCATTGCTGCTCCGCCACTGCTCCTGTTTCGTTTCGTGTTAGCGCCTTCTTCGTGTTTGCTCTCTGCTTTGGCCAGTTTGCCGCCGACCTCACAGTGGGGAAACAGAGCGACACGACCATGGTGTGAGACATTTTTGGTGGTAGTGATTTTGAATGGTGGCCTAGGGTTTGTGTTTATGTGAATGTCAAAGAGAAAGAGAAAATAGACAGAGAGCAAAGAGCAAAGAGCAAAGAGAGAAACAGAGAATATATTGTGGGCAACGGTGAGAGAGACGGAGAGGGAGAGCCAGCGAATTTTTTTATTTGTTCGGTGTTTTATGTCTTCCGCGTTTCAATTTCCCCCCAAATTTTTGGCGACCAAATTCTCAAATTAGTCGCAAAAACAGGTTCTTTCGCCGACAAATTTTTTTAGTCACCAAATCTCAATCAACGGCGACTAAAATATTAGTCGTTAAAAGTAGTAATTTGGCGACTAATTTTTTTTGGTTGCTGAAAATAAATTTTTCGCGACCAAATTTTTGGTCGCTAAAAAATATGTGACCTTCCGCGACCAAATATGTAGTTGGTCGGCAAAAATATACCACTTTCTGCGACTAACATATTTTTTGGTTGCCAAAATATACCTTCTGCGACCAATAATATTTGGTCGCCAAAAATAATGATCATTCGCGACTAATTAATATTGTCAGTCAATAATTTTGTCGCCAATGTCATTTTTTTGCGACTAAAATTTTTTTAGTCGGCAAAAGTGGTCGCGAAATGTGTAAATTCTTGTAGTGAATGTTGTCCAATTGACAATCTCATTAGGGTCTTTCTATATATATATATTATATATAGAAAATGATCATTAAATTGGTTAATGTTAACTTACTGCATTGATCAAGTTTAGAATTTTGCCTCTAACATGTTACATGCTGCTCATTTATGCATTTTTCATAATTAAATATCAACAATTTTAATTAATTGAATTAAATTGAGATAAAATAAAAAAATTAAAGGTCAAAATCAAATTAACTAAAATTACAAAAATGAAAATATTGAAACTACTAGTATAATGAGCTACCCCTTGCACACCTTCGCCATCGCGGGTCAGAGGTGGGACGACGTTGAGGGGCGGACAATGGAGAGAGGGCACGATGGCAAAGGCAGTGGTGGAGGAATTGGAATCGGATAAGGGAGAGCTGTAGAGAGAGAGAGAGAGAGAGAGAGAGAGAAAAGGGGGGGGGGGGGGGGGGGGGGGGATGAGATTTTTTTTGTTCCATTAAGGTTTGAAATCAAAGACCGATAAATGGGAATATATGTAGTATATATATATATATATGAATAATTTGATCATTTCATAGAAATATGTCCTTATAAATTTATTAATTTAATGTGTGGAGTTTGAACCAAAAAAAAAAAAACTTTGAATTAATGGGCTGAGCGCTGTTTTTTTGTAAATCAAATTTATATATAAATATATATATATATATATATATATAATACATTATAACATATAAGAGTTTTAAAAATTAAACTATTTTTTACAAATCAAATTAAAAAAAATATATAATATACTACCACATATAAGGTTTTTAGAGACCAAACTTTGTTCTCTAAAGCTAAAAAAAATAAATAATTAAAAATTGAAATCCAATTTCTATTGTCATGCCAATTGTCATCAAAATGCCGTCCAAAAAAAAATTAGAGAAATATTTTTTTATAAAAGGACTAATAAATGCACTTTTAAGAATAAAAAAATGTACTTTTTGGACAAATTTTGATCCAAAAAATATAGTAATTTATCATTAAATGATTAGTTTTGTCCCTAAAAAAAATATATATATAATAATAATTTTGACAACTAAAAAAATTCATCCCTTAAATATGATTTCTTCTCTAAATTTTTATTTATAAAATCTTAATTCGTTACCGTGGCAACTTTTTCTTTTCTGTTGAAATTTCTTGGGTGGTTGTTGATGGGTGGCTTTATGTTTGTTTATCTCCCTCCCTTGTAATGTGTTATTGTTTTTAATAAAATATTAGTTTCTCTTTGCGGATCAAAAAGAAATGAAAATAAGACATCTCATCTTATGTAGGTTTTTTTTCAAATTTAATTGAAATGTTTTTTTTTTCTTTTTTCTTTTTTTTAAAGGTTTCTCAAGACTAAAAAGCCTTTAAGATAAAGGCAAATTATACTGGTGATCTCTGTATTTTTTTCTTTTGTCATTTTAGTCCCTACATTTTTAATTGACTCAATTTTGACTCTTAACTTTAGAGTTTGCTTTAATTTGATCTAATTAATATACCATTAGTATTTTTTAAGAAAAATTATCACTAAATTGGTTGAGGTTAACTAACTGAGTTGAGTAATTTTATAATTTTACCCTTAAAAATATGTCACGTAACACTTATGTGCGTATTTTACATAAAAATGTTAAGAATTATAATCAATTAAACTAAATCATAAATTCAAAATCAAAATCAAGGCAATTAAAAGTACAGTGACTAAAATAACATAAGAGGTAAAGTACAAGGACTACTGTTATAATTTTCTCTTAAAATAATAAAAAATGATAATTTTGAGAAAAAAAAAATCCTAATTAGATAATGAAAACAAGTCAATTTTTTCCAATTTAAAATAGTATATGGAAACAAAATCTTAAACATGTGCTTGTGGTGATTAGTCCACTACAAAATCTTAAACATCTGGTTGTGGTGATTAGTCCACTATCAACATGTACTTAATCGTCAATTTACATAATTTATTTTATGATGAATTTCTTTAACCCATAGATCTTTCACACAAATAGGCATCTGAATGCAAGTCGGTGAGATGAGTTCATTATAATTTACAATGTAGATTCTACCTAAACTCATAATTTTATTTCATTTAAAATGACTCCTTTGGTGCCTCAACCACCACTTGAATAGATCAATTCATTGATTCTAATCATGTTAGTTGAATCACTTTATCTTTGAAAAATCGTACTATTGAATTTTTTTTATTTCTGGGTTCTAAGGCAATTGTATCCATGAAATTCAATTAACCCTTTGCCTAATTTTGCTTTGTACAACTAGCATGTCCACCCCAATGGGGGTTGGTCCAAGTGAAAAGGGACTTGGGTCGCTTAAGCAAAGGTCTCGAGTTTGAGCCTTTGTGAATGCAGCAAACCCTCTTGAGAGAGGACATCGCATATGCGCCCGACAGCTTCTTCAGCGGATTAGTCTTGAGTCTAAAAAATCCTGGGATATCGTGCAAGACCTAAAAGAAAACAAACTAGCATGTCCACAGATCATCATGTGATGTGTGACTAGTTAATGTTTAAATTTGGTGGGAAGTCAATAAATTTCACACTTCTATTTATATTTATATAAAAATTAAACACAACTTCATGAAACCAAAACTCACAGGATTATATTCAATTCTGTATTCCTAACTTTTTTTTTTTTTTTTCCCCCCTAACTTAATGATGGGCTGTCCACAGTTTCCTATCAATATATAAATAGTTGCTTTATCATCTTTGTAAGGCTGCCAGGGCATACGATTCCTCATATACATAGCTTTCATCATGCTACAATAAAGCATATTCTACAAATTTTATTTTATTTATTTTATTTATTTTTTTGGGTGGTGGTTAAAAAAACATGTTCTACAGTTCTATAGATAGCAATTTCAAGCCAACTTTTAGGTGGGGCTAAGTCGCATATGACTATACACAAGCAACACCACAACATTTTCACTTATGAATAATGGGTAATTATTGAGTATTTTTTTTTTTTTACCAACAAGGGTTGGTTCAGCTGGTAAGGCTAGCTCTCTTCGCTCATTTGGCTTAAATTCCAGTCTCGCTGTCGGCAGTCCTTTGTTAATGGGTGATATTGCGTAACGCTTTCCTTGACTCTGCTGTGGGGTAGCCTCCCCTCCTCCTAAACTTTTTGTAGAATAAAAAAAAAAGATTATTCAGTATTTTCAGAGTATAGACATGTGGTGTTTTATAAAGTTTTGATTGATAGAGAGGTAGGGGTTTACAATTTATATTGGAGACGAAAGAACAATATGAGAACTAAGTAATTAGTGATTGACTTAGGATATGACCCTATAATTTTCTAAGATTATTAAATAATTTTCCTCAAGTCAGACGCAAAACAAAAAGTCAAAACAAAAAACACGCACACATGAAGGTGATGACTTTTTATCAAAACAATAGCTAACCCTGAACAATTATTATGACCAGTAGCATAATCATGTCATAAATAAATTTAAATTACTCATTTATATCGATCTCTCGTTGATTTATATCGGTTTGTAATACAGTCACATATGACAAACTAAACCCCATAACTGTTTTGAGTAATATTTCTAAAACATTAGACATACTCTAATTTTAAATATATATATATATTAATTTCAGTCTGAAATCTTAAAATTAACCATGTCTAATTTAAAATATATATATATATATATATATATTAATTTCAGTCTAGGATTTTAAAATTAACCATCGGACAAATTTTCAGTGGTTTCAAAGTTCGTGATATTTGACTTTCGTGAAATTCGACCATACAATCTCTTAGGTGGTAAGGCCTTTGATTGTCTCTCCTTCCACTAAGTCAAATACATTATAAATCTATACGCATACAATGATTAAAAGCATAGATGCAAAATAATAGTATGATATTATATTATATTAGAAAAAATATTTTAAAGCTTAATAAAGTGGAGCATAGATATTGGACCATACACATGCAATGTGATTTTGGCTTCTAGATCAAGGCAAACAGCACAGAAGGCACTACACAAAATCATGTCACAACTCACTCCACTTTGCCTATTAAAACCCCAATCAATTTGGCAAATCACCTATTAGCCTCGTTACAACTTTCATGCACCTCCTACGGTAACAAAAACCTTCTCTCGGATCACCTTCACGACCTTCACCTTCTCTCTCTCTCTCCCCCAAACAATTTCTTTAAGACCTAGAATATCAAATTTCCAGCCGCTGACGTCAAAATGTCGATAACAAACCCACAATTCGATCCTTCGAAGCTCCTTATGATGTTTTTTGTGATCACAACAATTGCAACTCCAATTCATGGTTTGATTCCTAGGAAGCTAGATGACACTACTGTGACCGGACCACCGGACTCTGGCATCAAGTGCACCTCTTGCTCATCTTGCTACAACCCATGCAATCAAAGTCCACCACCACCACCGCCACCACCACCGGCTCCCAAATTGCCGCCTACCCAGTACTGCCCTCCACCACCTTCGCCATCGTTTATTTATATAACTGGTCAACCGGGGAATTTATATCCCATCGATCCTTATTTTTCCAGTGCCGGTCGGAATTTTGCCGTGGGGATGCCACTTTTGATGGGTTGTGCATTGGTGGGGCTTCTGGCATTTTGGTGAATTTTGTTGTAAGATTCAAAGTTTCAAGGAAAGGAGCTTTTTTGGTGAATTTTATGCAAATGTTGAGCTTTACAGATTCCAAGGACCAGAAAATTTCTTGGTTTGATAAGATTTAATCCCTAGGATGGTTTACTAGCCTTATCTGAATTCTCTAGCATTTGGTGATTTCAATAACAACATTTTTCTTTTTTATTTTCTTATAATTTCTGTGATTAGTGGATGTATTGATCTGATCTTAATGCTATTATAATTGTCTCTTCTCTACCACTTCCTTTTTTTAAATTAACGATGGTGTTTAGAGTTTTGACCCAACTTATCCCAGTATATTCACGTTCTACATATATCAGGAATGGCCATGAACACATAAATTAAACACTTCATAAAATTCAAAATTTATTAATTGGCTTTTGGTGTAATAGTTGTGTAGCACCGTTTTATGATGTAAGATTGTGAGTTCAACTGTTTTATGAAAATGAGTTTAATATTATTTCTCTTATATTAAGAAACTTGTTTGTAGTAATTTGTAATTATTTATTTCTTTCAAAGTCTGAGTTTTGTTGAGTTTGATGATTGTTTACCTTTTAGTTGTTGTTGAGCTAGTGATCAGTATTTATAATTATTCTTTGTCAATTGACCCAAAAAAAAAAAAATGGGCATTTTATGTTTTGATGATTATTATGTTTTCAATAAGTTTAGAAGCATAGACTGAACTTAGAATTAGTTACAGAAAATAAATGGATAAATATGAATTTTTAAAAGTAGATACAACAAATAAATGTGATAAAATTTTATTTATTCATGTATTTTTATGCATCGTTATATTGTTATGCTTTTGGTCGAACGGGACCCAATAAAGTACAAAAAGTTTTAATACATATTATTATTATCCAAATATATTTAGTACGTTATTTAATATTTTAAATTTTAAAATAATATAATTTTTTTATTGATGTTGATTTTTAATAAAATTAATATTTTTAGATTTATTCTATCAAGATTTATCAAACAAGATTCATGTTGATTATGAAATTCTTAAAAAATATATTTAAAAAAATACCGTCGAAAATTAATGTAAATACTAATATGTTACTCTGTTTCACAGCAAAATAGTACTCTAATTTACAATAACATTTTACTGTTACAAAAAATAGAGTACATACTAGATGAACCAACCAAAATACACATACATAGCATTTTTAAACTTGTATAAAATAAAATAAAAGTATTTCTCATTAAAAGAGTTTTGCGAAATATATATGCATGGGTTATATTGTCCAAAAAAAAAAAAAAAACCTCTTTCCTTGGTCAATTATATTCATCCTCCTTAGATCGTTTATGTCAATTATGTGCCTTTTCCTTAGAAGGTTTATGAAATAAAATAAATTGGATTATTCTTTTCACCAAATAAGGGTCCAATATAGAGAGTTTGGTGCAACGTTTTAATTATTAAATAGGGTAAATTATGCAAATAGTCCCTGTAGTTTACACGATATGTCAATTTAGTCTTTGTTGTTTCAATTTGATCAATTTTACCTCTTAATTTAACAAATTGTGTCATTTTAGTCTAATAAATAACGGTTGTTAAGTTTGGTGCATGGAAAGCCTACACAATGTGTCAATTGGTGACACATTGTGTTAACTACAGGGACCAAATTGACACATAGTTTGACTTTCCGTTCACCAAACTTAACAACCGTTATTTATTTAAAGGGCAAAGTCAAACAAATTAAAATAATAAAAGCTAAATTAACACATCATATAAATTATATAGACTATTTATATAATTTACCCTGTTAAATATTCATAGTGATGGCTTTGAATAATGAAGCACAACTTTAATCAATTGTTTAGTACTCGATACTTTGACTAAAGTTCCATGTTATACACCAGCTTGCGTTTCCACTGCTGTGTCAATTTAAAAAGGTGGCCTTTGGTCCCGCCATGTGTTAGTAAAAAATATATGGCGTATTAAGGTTGATTTTGAATTTTATTATTATTATTATTATTATTTGGATACTTGATTCTTCTTTGGCCTTTTTTTTTGTTTTTGTTTTGTTTTGTTTTATTTATTTATTTATTTTTTTATCAATTGATAAAATATTATATGCAAATATGAGTAGAATTATATCAAATCGAACAATCATAATCCAATACCACATTCGATGTAATAAAATAAAATAAAATAAAACCATAATTAAAAAACAAATGAATAACCCCATATAACAAAAAGTCTTATAATGGTCGAAAATAATTAATGTTTACTTTTGATAACTAATTAATGATTGAAAATTAACCTCATCACCTCTCAATTAAAATTAGGACTTACGTACAAGTTCCAAGAGGTCATATGATAAATAACAGTATTTTTCATCAAACACTGATAATAAAAAAAAAGGTCATTAATTATCAACAATTTTCAACGACAATTTAAAAAAATTATCATAAAAAACTTAGTTTTAGTGATAGGTTTAGAAAATCGCCACAAAAGTTTTTTTTTTTTCTTTTTTAAGCGATGATTCTCGTAGAGCCAATTTTTAGTGACTAATTGATAGAAATTAATGGGAATTAAATTCAAATATTAGAATATACTGATAATTTACCCTTAAAATTATATAGAAGTGACTAAATAAGCTCAATTTAAGTCACTTGATTCTTAGTTGGTCATAGATGCTCTTTTTTGTGTAACTTTATTTTCTTAAGATTGTGATCCCAATATACCTAAATTAAATCTATTGAATGAAACGTTTTGTATTGTGCATGAATGATGATCAAAGTATAAATTAGGTTTTTATTTTTATGCAAAGGCCATCGATGAAAATAGTAGGACAATATACTCTCAATGATAGTGTATTCAAATCCACAATGATTTTTATGATTCAAATTGATTACAATATTACAATTAAAATTGAATTTTATGATTATGAATCGAGGACAATATGACAATTAAAAATTAAAGGCTAATCCAAATAAGATACTCATAAGTCGATTTCTTAATCTTTTGCGCCATTAAACCCAAGTTTTAATCTCTTTAACTAAAATGACATAATTTGTCCAAAAGGATAACTTTATGTTGAAATCAACTTATCTATCTATCTCTTGAAATATAGCGATTCCGGTTTTCCCTTCCTTGTTTACTGTATTCCGGACTTAGTTCCATGGATGTGTTGTTGTCGTATTCTCATTTCCGTCCTTTACTCTTTGTATGTGAGTCTTGGGTTGTGTTGGGCAGGTTTGAAACAGGTTAGTTGTGTTTAGAAACCTAGAGTTGATGCCCAAAGTTTTGCCTTCACGCTCGAGTAGGGCTTTTGACGCTCGAGCGAGCCCCTTTGATTTTGCTTCTCCGCTTGAGCGAGCATTTTGACGCTCGAGCGTGATTTTCCATCTCTCAGTATTTTGTCTGCAGGTCATTGGATGCTCGAGCGTCCACTTTCACGCTCGAGTGGGGACCATCGATTGCAAAACTTCTAGAAGTGTGCATCCGGCGCTCGAGCGGCGCTTTTGACGCTCGAGCATGAGTCTGTGTCTGACGCTCGAGCGGGGAGTTCCACGCTCGAGCGGACCTGTTTGTATATCAGTCCGAATTTTAACTTTTTGGATCACTTTTTCGGCACCTTCTCTCTCTCTAACTTTTCAAAACCTCAATTGGAGAGCTCCTCACTCTAAACTTCAACTTCTCTCTAGGGTTTGATCTAGTTTGAGTGATCTCCTACCTTGGTCCCTTTGTATAAAGTGTAGAGCTTGGCTTGGGCTACATTTCCATCCGAAAATCTTGAGTTTTGGAGCATTTCGAAATTCATCATCTTCTCCATTTGGTCTCATCTTTTGAGGTAGGGATAACTACTCACTTTTATGATCTTTGACATAAACTTTTGGTCATTATGATTTAATGTTGAAGTTGGGTAATTTTGAGTGTTAGGGTTTCAAAATGTATAAAGAGGGGTTTTGTTCTTTTGGGCCAATACATGTGTATTTTGGGTCTCCAATGGGGTTATTGTTGTTTATTGTTGATATTTGAGCCTTTGGGTCAATGTTGAGAAAAGAGGAAGAAAAGCCCTAATTTTATGTTATGAATTAATTTGAATAATTAATTTGGAAAGTTATGGAAATATGAAATTGAGTTGGAAATAATGAAATTGGCTTATTATGAGGTAGAATGGTGGTGTTGGATTTATTAATCACCCACCTTGGAAATGTTGATAATTTATCTGTTGGATATAATTATTAGCTGTTTAGAAATAATTGCTTTGGGCTATCGGTGGAGAATAGTCTTGATTGTTATAGACACTGCATGATGATTAGGTGAATTAAAACTAATCGGTTGAATATGTCATTAATATATGACGGTTGGAATAATACATCGAATCTGTGTATTGATTGATCGTGTATATGATAATTGTTTATATACATTGTTTCGTGTGGGAGGAGATAGGGGATGTACTCCATGGTTTAGGAGGAGATAGGGGATGGACTCCATTGATACAGCGAATCTGTGTATCATTTGTGAAGTATGGAAGTGTTTTATTATGAGCTGTTATCTCATGTGAATTGTGAAGTATGAAAGTGTTTGTTATGAATTTTAATTCATTTGAATTGTTGATATTGGAAATGTTTTTAACATGAGCCGTAGTCTCATGGGAATTGTTTGGCTAGGTTTTGAGCCATGTTTATAAATCGAAATTGTTAAGTAAAGGAAAATGGAATGAAGCATGGACATATGTGTCATGGAACTGAAATGTGTTATGAATTGATTTATATGAGTTAAACATTTATCAAATACTAATGTTTTAGTTATTGCTCATATTATGTTTAGCATATCTCTACTGGGCGTTGGCTTACCCTATATGGGACATCATTTTCAGGTTTAGGTGATATGCCACCTCCAAGGACGTAGCTTGGGAGGCTTGAGGCTGATAACTCTTTTGTTGTTCTCTTTTGTATATTACATGTATATCAAGCCATGAGCTTATTTTGGTGTAAAGAGTTAGAACTCTACTTTTGTTGAACCCAAGTGTTGACTTGGAAAGTTGTAAATCTATAGGGCATTTACTTTTGTTGTCAACATGTAATATCTTTTGTAAGAATACTTTGATGAATGGCAATATGTTTTATTCTCTTCAGTTTATGGATGTAATGAATGCACGATTTATGGGTTTATTTCGAGGGCATTACATGAAATCATCTAATTTGTCTATCCATCTATCTGCTACTATTTTAAAAGTGTGAAGAACTTATCATATTTTCTACTTTTTTTTTTAATTCCAATTTTACCCTCTCAAATGTACTATATTTTCTAAAAGTCATAAAGAGCCCTATATAAACCAACTATTTTTTTATTTATGGAGTTGAACACTCAAAAATGATATATCGGCTTCTAAGAGTTCTATATAAATATAAACAAACTGTCTCCCTTCTTATATAAAAAAAAAAAGTCTCCCTATTTTTCACATTGATGATGATTGAAGAACAAAAAATAATTATTCTTTTTTATTTCTTGTGTCTGTTTCTATACTGATTTACATAATATTTATATTTGTTTATCATGGATCAAATTGCTATGAATAATTTTAGTTGAATCTTAAAGTTGTATGCATCTGTTCAATTCTAGACAGAGGAAATCACATACGTTTTTAAAATAGAAATTTGTGCTGCATCTTAAAAATTCGCAAGTTATTTTCATACATTTTCTTTTTGTTTAGATTAGGTTTTCTAAATTGTAATATTTTACATGGTACTTTAATAGCTAAGGTATAATGTCAAAATTCTAAACAAGGACCACTTTCATTAGTTTCATTTTTTAAATCTGTTTTTCAATTTTTTATTTTTCATATTTTTATTGTTCATTTTTCGTATTTTCTCACTTCTGATGATTAAAGATACTGAAATTTCTTCATATTTTATATTTAAATTGTACTTTTACATAAATATTTAATATCTAAAAATCTAAATAGAATTAAAAATTAAATTTTGGTAAAAAAATTTATAAATTTATTATTATTATTATTATTATTATTATTATTATTATATTATTATTATTAACAATTATTTTCTAAGTGTATTTAGATTATGTTGGCTTTTTTTGGTTTCCGAAGGTTAATTATGTAATTTTCAGCGTGCCAATAAGGATCAATAAGTCTTTACAGAATTTTTACTTGTCAACCAATTATCAAACGATTGTGTTGAAGTTCTTTCAGCCTCAATGAAGAGGATTTTTATTGGTGGCTTGTTTAGGAAAAACTTAAAAATAATAACAAGTACAAAGCACAGTTTCAAAAACTGAATTTCATTAAGCAAATAAAAACTTACAATGAAATGACCTAGCCTTGAAAAGGTTTACAGCAACGGCTACTTGAAACTGCTACTAGGAAATGAAATGCAGTACAGGAATTGAAGAACTGGAAATGTAAAAAACTAGAAAGAAAATATGAAGTAAACAACTGGTTTCTGAATCTAAGTCTAGGTCTTTCTTCTTGTGGCCTTCTCCTCTATTTATACTTCCTGAAGATAACCGTCGAAGTGGTTTCTAATCGTCGAAATGCTCTCTCACGATCACTTGATCATGGCCTTGCACAGTAAGCTCCCACTACGCACTCTTTTGCAGTTAGGCTTCCCTCTTGAATTTGAATTTAAATTGTGAGTAACTGTTGGGTCACGTCATCTTGTGCCTTCTGACTACTCTAATGCTACGCAGATCCATTATCACCAATATGAACCACCACGTGTCTGTCGATGATTGGAGACTTGCATTAAATTCCTAAATTGCCCTTTACAAGTCATGTGTCAAGTTGCGATTGGCCTATACAAAATATATAGCCAACAGATTAAGTGAATGTAAATCTAAAAGTAAAATTAAAAAATAAAAAAGTATTCTTAAATTAAGTGAATTTAAAAAATAAAAATAAAAGGGTTATTAAAAAATGGTGAAGCACCAATCAATGTGTTTGGTTTCAATTTTCTGAAAATTGAATTTTTGTTTTTAGTGACTATTTTTAAAATTTTAAGCATTTTTTTTTACTTTTTTAGATGCACCTTACTTAGATGTATCTAAAAATTAAAATATTTGTAAATTTTTTTTAAAAAAAATCAATAAATATACAAGAATACGAAAAATGTCTTGAATTCTCTCTCTCTTTTTTTTTTTTTTTTTTTTTTTTTTTTTGGGTATTTAGTGAATTTTCTGAAGAAAAAAAAAATCACAAATGTTATATTTCTTAAGTGTATTTATGTTAGGTTTCCTCACAAAGTGTTTTTATGGCATGGATGTTTTTTTGAAAATCTGGTCATGAGTCTCTAAAAAACACTCCACTTCTTGCAATTTTATAAAATTCTAAAAAAATCGTCTTGTGTTGGTTTTTCTTTCGAAATTTAGAATTATGAGCCCTCTTTCCAACAAAATTTATTTGGGAAAAAGTCATCGGGTAGATTGAGAGGAAAGCTAATTTTCCCAAAAGGTGACAAATCTGGATAGGTTTTGAACATAACTTGTAGATGAATGTTTGGTTATGCTGTGCAAATTCTACAAATTGGAACTGAAAATAGACATGTTGTTTAGTGTTTGTGTGCAATTTCAGCACCTAAGATGACCCGGAAGTATTTTTACCAATACATCCTTTTACCTCTGCAGTTTTGAAAAGTGCTGGAAATTGTGCCGCCTTGTGTTATTTGTTTCTAAGTATTTCAAAGCATGCCTAATTTTTTTTGCTTGCCTTACCATATTTATGTATATGATTATCATGTGTTGTATTTCCTCTCTTATGTTTGCCTTCTACTCGTTTATATTATCGAATGTGACTAACTTACTTATCAAAATATCTAATAAACGGAAAATGAAAAAGGGGTTGGTAGTGGATGACATTCACACTAGTGTTTCGGAATGACTTATGTAATATACATATGAATGAGATGAATTGTGATGGAATTAATACCAAATGACTTAAGTCTTGCGCAAGCGGTCTAAGCGAACCCCTACGATGGTACAGATGGATTCAAACTCTATGCGGTGGTTTTAGGGTGTAAGCGAGCGCTTTAATGTGATATGTACAGGGTGTAAGTGAGCCTTAGGCATGATTTGTATCATGACCCAAACCCATCCCTATAGGTTCAGCGTCGTAACCGGCTAGTAATCCTTAGATTACCAATGGCCTCTTAACATAATAACATATAATTAGGGGCTGCAGAAGCAAATATACATACATAGTCCATAAAACTGTGTTGACATATATGAGACATAAATTTTGAACTTTATATCATAGGCGTGACACCATAATT
>JAPPVO010001944.1:0-15186 GCA_030407325.1 Camellia japonica | reverse complement strand
GCGCAGCAGAAGCTCGGGATCCAACGCCATGTCAAAGCTCCTGAACTGGCGTAGTCCGTCGGGTGGTAGAATGTGGATCGCTGGCCGGTAGGTGCCGGATCGAACGGGCGCTCGCTCAGCGGGAGGAGCTCAACCCCGGGATCCATCTCGTGATCCGAGGGAGTCCCGCCGCGTGGAACGTCGTCGGCCATGTCGAGAATGACGGGAAAATGGTCGCAGAATGAAAATCGGCTCGAAATACGAAGAGTCAACTCGAAAGTCAACCCCCGGGAGGGTGGAAAATGGCCGGAAAGGTCGGGATGGGAAAAAGGTACGGAAATGAAGAGGAAACCGAGGGGAACAAGTCCCGAAAAAGCGGAAATAGCAAAAGAGGCACCGAAACAAGGATTTGTTCGGTTGAAAATGTGCGAAACGCGATGAACTTCGCGAATCGAACGACGAAAATGGCGTGAAAACACAAAGAAATGGCGAAATGAAGAGAGAAAAAGGCTCTAGAGAGAGAGAGTTGATTTTCGGCGGTGGAGAAGTGAGAAAATAGGGTTGGGAACCCTATTTTAAAAGACCCATTGCAAAAAGTCAAAACTGTCCCCGATCAGCAACTTTTGGCCGGTCGGCACTATTATGTGCCGGTCGGCACAATATTGTGCCGGTGGAACTTTTATGCAGCCGGTGGCCAGCCGGTGGCCACCTAGTCCAGCCGGTGATGTTCCCACAACCTTGTTTAGGCCATGTGGGTAGTTTCTGGTCTTCTTAGCATAAGAAAGTGCAAGAAAGTGAATCCCCGATGCTCAACCGGCCTCCGTTTTGACCTCGGACCGTGTCTTCTGTGCGTGGCACTCAGATTCAAGCAAAGATTGTATCTTTTTGTATCCTTTTGTCTTTTACAAGATTCAAAAGTTGCCCCGTGTGCGTTGCACGCATCCATCACATTGTCCGGTGCGTCGCATCGTGCCGTCTTGAACATCCCTTGCCGACTTGCTCTGTTTTGCATTTTCGTGTGGCATGCGTGTCATACTTGCATTTCATTTTCCATTCAATGAGTATGCGTGCCTCATTTTGCATTTCATTGCATCTCGAGGTACGCGTGCCTTGTTTGCATTTCATTTTCCATTCAATGAGGTATGCGTGCTTATTGTGCATTTCATTGCATCTCGAGGTACGCGTGCCTCGTTTTGCATTTCATTTTCCATTCAATGAGGTACGCGTGCCTCGTTTTGCATTTCATTTTCCATTCAATGAGGTATGCGTGCCTCATTTTGCATTTCATTGCATCTCGAGGTACGCGTGCCTCATTTTGCATTTCATTTTCCATTCAATGAGGTATGCATGCCTCATTTTGCATTTCATTGCATCTCGAGGTACGCGTGCCTTGTTTTGCATTTCATTTTCCATTCAATGAGGTATGCGTGCCTCATTTTGCATTTCATCGCATCTCGAGGTACGCGTGCTTCGTTTTGCATTTTATTTTCCATCTAATGAGGTATGTGTGCCTCATGTCCATTTGCATTTTGCATCTTGAGGTATGCGTGCCTCATCTTGCATCTCATTTTGCATTTCATCGTGCTATTTTGCGCACCTCATTGTTTTTCGCCCCGGTCTGGCGAGACCTTAAACACGCACGGTCTAGGAGACCTTAAATCCTTGGGAGGTGCAAGACCTTCATGCGTGTTATCCGAACGCACCGCACTGTTTTGCGCACTTCATTGCATTTGGCATGCATTCTATCGCGCAATCCTACACATCGCACTGTCTTGTGCACCACACCTCAATTCATGCATTGCACCCCGGTCTAGGAGACCTTAAATCCTTGGGAGGTGCAAGACCTTCGGTGCATTACGGTGCACACCTCATTGCATTTGGCATGATTCTCAAAAAGCCGCGCGTTGGCACGCATTTCAAAAAAAATCATCATGCATCACCTGCATTCAAAAACAAAAAAACAACATGCATCGTCATGCATTGCATCCCGGTCTGGCGAGACCTTAAACACGCGCGGTCCAGGAGACCTTAAATCCTCTGAAGGTGCAATTCCTTTGGCGTTTGTCGTGCCCGAACGACTTTCGGTGGTCAGGTAAAGCCACCTGCCTGTTTTTGCGGTGAGTTCCTAGAAGACCAACTGGGACGGTGAAAACTAGAGTTTGAACGGCTTATGCCTAGAACACAAAGGTTCGGGATTTCCGAGACTAAAGTCTGGTTTAAATACCCAGGGGGGTGTACCCTCGGCTTGAAATCTGTATGGAAGCCCCATAGGTTGAGGCGGCATGTTTACGCCTCAATTCTGGATACTGAACCAACCTAGTATATCGCCCTGTTGGTAAGATAGGGAAAGCTGCAATCATGGTCGTTGCATCATAGTGCATTGTCATGCATCATTGTAAATACTGCATATGTCATGCATTTCAAAAAAATCCAAAAACAAAAACACATGCATTGTCATGCATCATTGTAAATACTGCATATGTCATGCATCATTCTAAATATTGCATATGTCATGCATTTCAAAAACAAAAAAAACAACATGCATATGTCATCATCGTATATAGTGCATGTCATGCATTTCAAAAAAAAAAAACCTGCATATGTCATGCATCATCATTGTAGTATAGTGCATATGTCATGCATTTGCTGTAAATATCCATTTCCATTGCATTGTAGTTGCATGCATCCACTGCATCATCCTCCATCCATGGCTTGCGCCTTTCCTTGTTGAGCTTGGTCTGGTATGTGTCCATACTTTTCACGTCAAAGCACAGTTCTGCATGTGTACGCGCCTATTCCACGTTGTATGTTGGTTTGAGGGTAGCGGCACCTTTTCTGTGCTAGACATGGCTTGTACGTGTACATGCCCTTCCTAGGCAAAACTTGGTTTGGCCTGCGTGCCATGTCCATTGTATCCATTGTAGTTGCATGCATCCACTGCATCATCTCCCATTTATGGCTTGCACCTTTCCTTGTTGAGCTTGGTCTGGTATGTGTCCATACTTTTCACGTCAAAGCACAGTTCTGCATGTGCATCGCGCCTACTCCACGCTGGTATGTTGGTTTGAGGTTGCGGCACCTTTTCTGTGTTAGACATGGTTTGTACGTGTGCATGCCTTTCCTAAGCGAGATACGGTTCGGCCCGCGCGCCATAATCGCATATTACATTGTAGTGTAATTGTTGCATCCGGCATTAGGATCATTGTTCTTTCCTCAGCGGGTCGTCACTCCACTTATGTCAATCCACCCAATACTTGTCCTTGTGTCCATCTACATTACTCATAGTTCTGCATGTGTATCGCGCCTACTCCACGCTGGTATGTTGGTTTGAGGTTGCGGCACCTTTTCTATGGTAGACGGACTTGTTACTTCCATCAACCTATTTGACATTTGTGTGGTTTCGAATCGCTCACGATTAAACCATGATTCAATTACTTTGCACGTAGTTTGCATAGTTTCAATTGCATTGCATTATCATTTGCATTGTTTATACATAGTTTTGTATATTTTGCATATCATTTTGCATTTCATCATTGCATTGTCATGCATGTTGCTAACAATATCATACCTGTTAAGTTTGTTTTCTTTGCAGGCACGATATTGTACGTACGGCTCATTTGAGGCCGGTGCAACCGGACGAGCCGCACAGGTATTGTATCCTCCGCGTGAGACATTGAGAATTGCATATTCTCTTACATCCTTTCTGCATTGTAGTGTAGATTGGCGCATGCTAGCTTATAACTGTCGCATGTGTGCTTCATTACAGCTTTCTTTGCATGATCATAAGTTATGCTCGGCCTTTTGCATCGTCAGTTGCATCTTGCCCCCGCCTACGGGCGCATACCTTATCTGCGGCTTGTATGCCTGTGCCTGAACTACGCTGGTTTGATTCCTAAAGGGATACGTAGGCAGCTTGCGAGTTCAACCATTTGCACTTTGTATGTTTGTCCAAGTCTTCGGCCTTGTCAAAAATGGGTCGTCTCTGGGATTTGACATTCACTCCCGTCATTGTTATGACTTCCGAGTTCTGTCAAAGAGGGGCAACTGTAGACACCCCATTTTTGACCGTCCTCAAGACCTGGACGTCACCGCTTGAACACTCGGTGATTATCCATGTTCGTGTTCGCTTGGAGTTCCCGGAGTTCTCGGCTACGCGCCTTGCCTCAGGACCTCCGAACTTGATCGTTTTGTGTCTGGTTTTGCACCAAACACTTGTGCTTTGCCTTGGAGGGGCAGGGAATGCCTTGTGAGGCATTCCCACACACCACCCGCAGTGGCTAGAGGCCACCGGCTGGTTGGTGTTGCCATCGGCACTATATTGTGCCGGTCGGCACTCTTTTGTGCCGGTCGACAGTCAATTTTGTCAAAATGACAATTTTGCCCTGCCGACTACTGTTCAGTTGCTTTTTGAGATATTTTGAAGCAGCTGTATAGCATTTGTTTCCCCTCCATACACGTGTATGAAGGGATGAGCTTTGGTTTGCTTAGCTTGTAAGCTTTGTTGCCTATAAGAGAAGGCTCTCTTCTCTTGGCTCAAGGGTTAGAAAAATTAGACATTTTTAGAGAGAAAAGACAGAGAAGAAGCTCTGGTTCTAGGTTAGAACTTGTGTATCTATCCTATCTCTCTTTTCCTCTCTTGTTTCTACACTAGGTGCTTTAATCCATATTATTGCACACAAGCACCTAGTGTCTCACCTTCCTTCGGTTACTGAGGTTCTAAGGGCTGGTTCTTGAAGTTTTTGGTTGGATTTGAGCTCAAGGAAGCAACAACATCAACCTTTGTGAAGGTGGTCTTCAAGGGTAAGAACTACCCCCCTTTTTACCCCATTTTTGCACTCCATTTTTGCATAGTTTAGAACTGTTTTTGTGCTTAGCATTTAATACAAAAAAGTTCTGTTTTTTTGTCCTCTTTATTGTTGGTTAAGAGTGTTTTGTGCTTTGGGGAGGTTTGACCACCCTTAGGCCTTGAAAAGGCCTCATTTTGTGCTATTTTGTGAGAGCTCCGGGATTTTGGTGTTGGGGTCTCTTCACCACTGAAATCTTGAGGGATTTTAGTGGTGAAGATGATGCCTTGAAGTCCCAAGAAGGAGAGGGTCATCCCCTCTCCTTGTTGTCCTTGAAAAGGACCTATTTTGCCTCTTGAGGGAGCCCCATGTTTGGTTGTTTGTTGGTTATGCCATGGCTGTATTTTGTGCTCATATTGCCATATTATAACTTTGTATCATGTTGGTTTTAGTGCTCCTTGCATGTTTTGCATAGATGCTTTGTAATGCCTCTTTAGTCCTTTAACATGCATTAGGTTGTGTGCCTCTATTCTAACATGTTTTAGGCTTAGATTCATGAAGCTTGTATGCTTATTTTTTCCATGAATAAGGTCTGTCCATGGTTACTTTGGTCGATCTTAGCTTGCATCACATAGCCTCTTTGCATTTGGCTTGTTGCCTTAAGAGCATGAAAGTATAGCATGCCTTGCTTGCATTATTTTCAATGGTTTGGAACCATTTAGCATGCTATTATTTCAGTCCCTTAGACATGCTTGAATGATTGCCTTGCATGCCTCTTTGAAGTTTTGAAAGCATATGTTGTATGCCTAATGATTTGGTCATTGTGTGTGCCTTGCTCTAGAGCCACTTAGATGCCATCTAGGAGGTCCCTTTTGTATGGTCTAGGGCTGCCTTAGACCTGTTTTAAGCCTTCTTGGCCTTGTGAGGCTTGGTTGGCTTAGCCATGGTTTAGGTCTCCTTTGGCTTGCCTTGGATGCTTGGACCATTTGTTGCATGCTTAGTCTATTTTGTTGCTTGGTTTGGCACCATGTCCAACATGATTTTAAAGCTTATATATGCATGTTAATATGTCCATGTTAGCCTCTTTTAAGTGTTCTTAAGAGTTGCTTGTTTATGCCCAAGTGTTGGATTATGTATGCTTGCGTGTGTGCATGTATTGCATATATCTTAGCCTTCACTTCTATGGCATTTGGCCACTGATTTTAGGCTTATTTAGAGCTGCCTAACCTATGTGCAAGTCCATCCTCTTGTTGCTTGCATATGCTCCTTGAGTGTTGTAATGTATTGGTAAGTAAATGCATGTTAGGACTAACATGATTGAATGAAGTCACATGCTTGTTTGCATGCTTAGACACTCACATTACACCTTGCATACTTGATGGTTGACATTGGTGTTTCATGCCTTGTATGTTTGTTAGCTTGTATGCTCCTTTGCGTTGGCATGATTGCATACTAGTTGACATGTCTAGGATTGCATCACATAAACATGCATGCTCTACCTCTTGACCGAGTCATGATAGAGGCTTAGTACCCTTGTGTGTTTGTTTGGTTTACATGCATTTGAAATAGAAGTTGCACATTTGGTTCTTTGGGCCATCATGCATGGGAATGCGTGATTGGTGGCCCGAGAATCGAGGCACATGCCCCTTTGAGTCACAAATATGATAAGGGGCATGATTGGTGCACACATTGTTGGAATTACATTGCCATGCAAGATTTTGCCCTCTGCTGCTGTGAGTTGCAGGTTCTGCAGACATTCAGTGCCGGCCGGCAGTATTTAGTGCCGACCGGCAGTCTATTGATGGCCGATGGATGAATTTTGTGCCGGTGACCTCATGCTGATGCCGGTGGAAGCCCTACTTAGCCGATGATGTCCCTCAGTGTCCTGGGAGGCACTCCTGAGACTTTGGAAGTCTTCTGAGATGCAAAGCAGGGAAAACAGAGGCAATCAATCAAGCATGGCAGTGCAATTCCGAGCAAGTCCCGAGCATGCGTTGCATCCGGCCCTCATCTCGAG
This sequence comes from Camellia japonica, assembly GCA_030407325.1. NCBI lineage: Eukaryota > Viridiplantae > Streptophyta > Magnoliopsida > Ericales > Theaceae > Camellia > Camellia japonica. Next base: position 8,406 of record JAPPVO010001944.1, on the reverse strand, counting down.
GCGGTTTACTGCTTTAATTAGATTAATTAATTTATTTGATTAATTTAGTTGGACTGTAATATTTTAATTAGTTTGCGTAGCTAATTAATCTGTATTATTATTTTGGTCCCTCCGAGTGGGGGCAAATTTGTAATAAGTGTGGGTGAGTGGTTTGTATGTCTTCCAACCCCCACTTCTTTCTTCCCTTTTATTTACCTGCTTATGGTGGTAGATTAGGGCACGTCTATTTTAGCATACCTTATGAAATGCATGCGTGCATCCATGCATTTGTCTAAACATGCACCGGGCTCGGTACATCATACCAACTGCATCGTATTCTAAATTCCAACTTGAATACGTGCATCAAATGATTGCATTTCACGTGCCATTTTAGGGTTAGCCGAGCCTACTCTAAATTGCATCCTTGCCTGTGTTGCATTAGCCACTTAACACGACCTAGGGACATGCATGTCTGCTAACTAGTTTCTTGTTTTGGCACGGAGTACGATGTAAGTATTTTACGCTTTAGCATACCACATGCGTGTGAATGTTGCCATGACAGTATGCTTACCATGCGGCTAAGTGCTTATATGAGATAAACTGTTTGAATGCCTGTGGGTGGAGGTGGGTTGTGCTTGAGTTGGAAAATTCATTGAAATCCGTGTTTTAGCCTACTTGCGAGTGGCAAATTCCAAGCATTTTCAAAACGAACGGATATGCAATATTGATTTCCAAATTAGGCAATCTAGTCTATACTTGTTTGCTGTGCACATAACATAGTAATTCTAGGCTAATAATTGGAATAAGAGCATGTAATGTTTTCAAAATCGGATATCACGGTTAGTAGAGGCCGGTCTTCGGACCGGGCGAAAGGGGGTGCTCATAGCTGACCTTCCCAATCGTACCCAAGCTCCCGAGCCAAGACATTTGGTGATGACGGACACGTGGCCTTCGGCACCGAGTCAGGGTTTCCTAAATTTCCCATTTTAAAAAATATTTAGGTGGCGACTCTGTATCTGGCAAAGCAGTCCATGTTTGGCACTTCTTTTCAAAATCTGTTTTTCTCAAATGATTTGCCAGAGTTGGACTCTTTGTGTTCAGATTAAGAACCGTTACAATTTGAGTCCGAACTAGTGAACCCAATATGAACGGAACGGGACTTACCCTCTCCCGGGATGCGTTCGGGGACGTCTACAGTGAGGCATCATGGAAATGATATATGTCTTAAATTGATTTCCTAGTATTTATGCAGCAAAAAATACAGTTAAGAACATCGATACTAAATACATTTTAGTAAAGGGTCATTGGATATAAAAATTTGGTGGTGTTATTCTTGCATGACATAACACGTCTCATGTAGCAAGGCTCACTGTAATAACTATGCTCAATTAAGTTATTTGACCGCAACTAAAGGAAAGAAAGTTCTTTGGATGTGACTCTGTTATTTGAAACCAATTGTCTTTAATAGTCTCATGGATTCCAGGTTGCAGTCATAAGTTATGAATCACCTTAGTGCCATTGAAATATTTCTTTCGATTATTGGCTTATAATTATATGTTATGGATAAATCAACTATTTTTTGTGTATTTTGGTGTTGCACATGAACATACTACATGCTAACGTCTTCTACTATTTCATGTCAGTGCAGATTCTATGTGGCATTCTCTATGTTTTAAATCTGGGAATTGTCTTGTACATCTATGTGAAGACTGATGTGGTATGGAACATTGCTTGTGTTATCTGAAGTAATAAAGTTTGTTGTACTTGGACATGTGTTACAATTTTGGGATGCTTGACTCGTCAAACCCACTTGACGATTCTATCAATAAAAGAACAAGAAAAAAACCTGATTTGATATGGTTAAGATCTTGCAAAGTGCTTGACAAAGGTTGCAACTCCCAAAGATTAAAACTAAGGATGGATTTTGTTGTCTTAAAGCTTGTGCAAGTATACAACTAATATATGCATGGTTTTGTTAGGATGGTGATTAGCCAGGGCCTTTGGCCTAGCGGTTGTGTAGCACCACTTTGTGGTGTGAGGTTGCGGGTATGATACCCTTTATGTTGCCTCTACTGATGTATACTGTGTGACAAAAAGGAAAAAAGAAAAAGTTAGGAGGGTAATTATTGAATGTCAAATGAATAATTTCATCGTCAAAATTTTACTATTGTGTAAATTTCATTTTAAACTGTTTAGTCATCATTTTGCACTAGTGGGCAATATTGGACCCTAGGATCTATCAAGGTGTTTTCTTTGGAAGCTAATGGATATATAACAACAATGTAATCACCTTTTTATATTCCTATATTATGTCTTGCTTGTATGCTCAAACCATTACCTGTGAAGAGTGAAGCAGAATGCTCTGACTTGCATCTTTGAAATTCTTTTTATTTTCTGTCTGGTTGCAATACAATTAACATCAGATTTTTCCTTTTGATTCTTTTGGGAAGGATTGAGTGGTGAGTTCTTGTTAGAACTTAGAAGGTTCGCTTTTTCTTCTTATCATATATATTTTGTGGGGATATATTTTCTGAGTACTAACACGTGGCCAAGGTGACGCCGACGTGTCAGCCGAGGTGCCACGTGTCCTGGTCATGACGCCGAGGTTATCTCGGCAAGGCCAAGGTTATCTCCGAAGATATCGGAATCTGAGATAAGCGGATAAGGCACATGAGTCCTAGAATGATGAGGGGACTCAACCTGGATAAAGATAAAGCTCTTAGGGAGTTTATCACTATTTATTGAAGAGTCCTGGATAAGCACTGAGCTAAAGTCCATTGAAGCTAGGCTTCTGTTGGGACAAGGATTGAGTTAACTATAAAAGAGAGGCACCCCCGATGGGTCTAAGGTACGCAATTGATGCTCAGAATAGTAAGTTTAGTAATTGATTATTTTTGAGAGATATACTGCCTTGATCGTCGGAGTATCACCGAGTGGACGAACCACCGCCGGAATCTTCTCTTTCTGTTGCAGGTCAGCTAGGTGTCATCTATTCTGCCAGCACTCTCCAGCTGAATACTAAATTGGCAGTGTGATCGGAAATTCACTCACAATATTTTTCATTATTGCTAGGCTATGAGAGTTAGGAAGAAAGCAAGGACTGTCAAATTACTACTTTGAAATGTGATATTTCTTATTGTACAAGGACCGTAAGATTATTTTTCATTTTGGTTGTTAAAGATGTTAATTGTTAATGATGTTAATGATGGTGTATATGCTGTATATGATGTATACGATGTATAAGATAGATAGCATGATTAAAGCCTCTCCCTTTCGGCTGAGTGCTTCTCCTTTAAGCCCCTTTCCCATGATGATGTTTGTAGCCTCTTATCTCCTATATAAAGGAGTATGTACCTTTTCATTTCATTCTCAATTGAATACAAAGAGTTACAATTTTCTCTTCTCTTTCAACTCTCAAAACATGGTATCAGAGCCTAGGTTTTTTCCCTATCTTTCTCTTCTTCTGCATCACATTTTCTATCTGTCTGGAAGATTGCTTCTCGTCCTTTTCTGTTTCACAGATTGGACGACACCAGCCTCTTCGTCTCTTTAAGACGAAACCAACGCCACCAGATTCATCATCACCCGACGCTCCACGCACCGTCACGCGCCTTAGAACATTGGCCACGTGCTGTCCCGTCATCCAACACACACCACGCGCCTCCTACATTTGTCCCGTGCTATTGTGCACCGCGGCCTCACCTGCTAACGTGAGCCACGTGTTTCTAACGTCAACTGACGTCAGCCCTGGTTGCTTCCGTGCTCCGCTTTGCCTCTCATGCTATCATACACCGTGCACCTCCATGCTAACATGCACCGCACCTGCTGACATCACCCCTGCTGCCTACTGACATCAGCCCTAGTGCCCAGCTTGGTCAACCCACTTTGACTAAGCCGATTCACTGCCTTTCTGATCGTATTTTTGGTCCGATCAGTCCTATTCCTACTAATTTCGACCTTCTGAATTCACTGGTACCTTCCGTTTTTTCATATTCTGCTTCTATCGTGTTGCTTTTACTTCATGGATCGCCAGGACTCTTCTTATCACCCTATTTCCGTCATTCTTGATGGGACCAATTATGTCTTATGGGCACAAGCCATGTCTGGCTTCCTCAAAGGCAAGAAACTTTGGCGTATTATCACTGGGGATGTACGTAAACCCATCCAAGAGACCGCTGAATCAGCTGACAAATATGTGGACCGCTTGGAGGATTGGGAGAGTAAGAACTATCAAATCATCACTTGGCTTCGAAATACGTCTACAACATCCATCAGCCTTCAGTTTGGTTGGTTCCAACTTGACTCTGTTTCCATTTCGGCAAAGGACATCTGGGATTTTTTGAAAGACCGATATCAAACTACTAGTCTTGCTCACCAATATCAGCTTTAGAGTCATCTTCACCGTATGCGCCAAGAGCCAACTCAACCTATTAATGATTTCCTCTCCAAAATTTATTCTATTTGGGATCAACTCGCTCTCTCTAAACCTCCATGGTCTCATACTGAGGATGCTACCTTGTTTACTACTTATCGTGACTAACAGCGATTGGTTCAGTTTCTTATGGCTCTCACTCCCCATTTTGAGCCAGTGCGCACATCTCTTCTTCATCGCACTCCTTTACCCACTCTTGAGCAGGCTATTTCTGAACTCCTATCAGAGGAAACTCGGCTTGGTACTCTCCATCCGCCCCCTGTGGACTCTGTTCTTGCTACTCCCCAGACTCAGAATTCTCCTTCTCCATAGCAGTCCACTGCCTGCAATTACTATAAAAACCGAGGTCTTCCATCTACTCATTCTCTAGTTCATTGTCCAGTTCGCCTTTTATAGCAATCCCGGTTTCGATCCTCCTTTTTTGTTTTGCCACTTCGACTGGGCCGGTCGGGGGTTGAGCTGCCCGATCAGCTCGCGGGGGTCCAGGGGGCAGTGCCCCTTGGTGGGTTGAGGGGCAGCGCCCCTCAAAACAAAAATGCAAAACGCATTCAATGTTGTTTGTCCACTCGGTTGGTCTGGAGCGTCGGGAGTTGAACCGAGAGAATTCCGGGCTGAGGACCAGGGCCGCACGTGCGGGAGAGGGCCTCACGTGTGGGGGATAAGGCCGCATGTGCGGAAAACAGGGCAGGGGGGTTGAAGCACACTGCTAAAAAGGCAGGTGCAGGGGAAGGAGGCCGTACGTGCGGGGATGAGTGTCGCACGTACAGGAACACGCGCACCACACATGCGGGAAGTTAGGTGAGATTCGAAATTTCTTCTTTTCTCCTATCTTTGGGTTGATTGTGTATCACTTTTTGTATATATCTCTCTCTCTCTAAAAACATTTCCTCTCCCTTCTCTCTACATTTCCTACTAAAAACCTCACAAGATCTTTGATTTCTCCAAATCCATTGGGATTTAGATCCAAGTTCTTCATCAAAGTTGGTTGTCTAGGCGAGAGCTACGTTGAGTGCGGTGGAGATCGAGTTTCATCGTCGTTGATTTTGGGATTTTCAATTCATTTCTTCGTCATACTTGAGGTAGGGATTTTTCTTTGAGTTATATATATTTTTTGCAAGATCTAGATGATTTTGAAATCATCCTTTGATTTGCTTTGAAAATGGGTAGTTGATTCAAGAAGATGAATAATTTTTGAAAGATGGGTTTACTTTCTTGTTTCCTTAAAAATAGAAATTGAGGGTTTTGAACTATGTTGATTAAGAAAGAGGATTTTGGTGAGATTTTTCTCAAATGTTTAAGATGGATGGTTTTGGTAAGAAAACCTAGAAATTGGGATTTTTTTAAAAGATTTTGAAAATCCATGGTTGATTTTGTCATATTTATTTTGAATGCCCAAAATAAGTGATGTTTGGAAATTTCTTGTTTATATTGTATAAATGATAAATTTTGAGAAATACGAGAGTTGTTGTTCATTTTGAAAATTGTTATTTAAAATGTTGATTTAGTCTTGAAATGGCTAATTTGTTGAAAATGCTAGAAATATGGAAGATGTGTTATTCCTCCTCGAATGAATTAAATAAATGTATATTTATTCATCTTGTGAAATTGCATGAAAGGAGAAATGGGAGTTTTGATCACAATGGTAGAATTGTACGGAAGAATTGGAAATGGAAGAATTGTTGTATTGTATTGATTATTGTTGCATTGGCATATCAATTCATTTGGTTACATTGAGCTTTGAATGTTGATTTGAAAACCTTGTATTGAGAAAAGAATGTTTGGAAACGGGTTTTCATGAAATGGTTTTGGGGCAAATACAGTGGTGAGTCTCGATAGGTGGTGTAAACAAAATTGATTAAGTTGGCCTGAGTGTCCTTGGTGAAAGACCAGAAAGTCATGCGAATAGGTGTCGAGCCTTCCGGTTAATACCGGTAAAAATGACAATTTGGTAGTACTTGTATAGTCTACTTGCACACACCGACCTAAGGATTACCATAGTTGTATTTACCGCCCCTTGAATGAAATTGTTAAGTTTTGAACAATGGAATTGCATCGCATCAGTGAGCATGATGATTTTCAAAAAGAAGATGTAATTTATTTGCAAAAAGACATAGCATGGCATATGCATACATCTTTTGAGACTTGTATAAAACATATAGTACTTTGTTAAGAATTTCCTACTGGGTTTTATGCTCATCCTACGGGATTATTGTGCAGGAAAAGACGTGGTGATTCCGCCCAACTGAGGGTGTGGAAATGTTTATGTTGAGAGTACAATGCTCTCACTTTGCGTGACTCTGTTTTGTAAGCAAGGGCTATATTTGTATGGTTTGAATAACCGATTTGTGTAACCGGGCCTAAGCCTTGGAAACTTGTAAACCCATGAGGGTATTTATTTGTTTATTCATCTTGATTTGAGATAAATGTATTATCACATGAGGATTATTTGTATCATGTATTGCAAGCGTGAAGATTTACTTTGAGTTTTACTTTAAAGAACCATGATTATGGTATTATCATTTGGGCATGAAAAATTAGGGCGTTACACCTTGTGTCGGTTTTGCAACAAGACTGGTCTAGTCATCTACAGCAAGATTGCTTCTGCAATCCTGCACGAGCCTCTCATGGTTCCTCTTCTCGCCATGGTCCTTCCACTGGGAATTTTTCCGGGCCAACTCTCCACGTTCTGGACATCAGTTTAAATCTATCCCTGTTCATCGCACTGCCCGCTGCTGGCCTCAGAGGATTTACCTTCTTCTGTGCCTATAGACCCTTCTACTCCAGTCTTTTCTCAAACCCGATGTCGAAGCCATGTTCCAATAATTTCTCTTCACTCTCCGTACTCCTCTCCTCTACTACTTTGTCTGTCACCTCATCCTGGTACTTTGACTTAGCTTGTTGTAATCACATGACCTTTGACCCTACTAATTTTACTTCTCTCTCTTCTGATCCTCATGTTCCTTCTATTCATACTGCTGACAGGTCTCTCTTGTCTGTAAATCATGTTGGTTCTGTGTCAATCTCTCACTACTATTTTTATCCCATGTGTATCTTATGCCTGCTCTTAACTTAAACCTTATCTCCATTAGTCAATTGTGTGAGCATGGTCTAACTGTTACCTTTTCCTCTACTGGTTGTTTGGTGGCAGGACCCTCGGATGGGACGGACTCTTGGGATCGGCCGTAAGCCTGGAGTCTCTATGAGCTCATCATCCTTCATGTTCCGGATTCTTCTCAGCTCGCAACTTCTACTATTGCTCATCTTTTATCTCCTTTTTAGCTTTGGCATTGTCGTTTAGGCCATCTTTCTGTTGGTTGGTTAAAGTCTTTAATTTCTAGTGGTCACTTAGGTCCTGTTGGTTCTGATACTTTAGATTGTTTGTCATGTCAACTTGCGAATAACCTGCTTTATCATTTAATAAAAGTGACTTTGTTTCTCTTACACCTTTTGATCTCATCTATTCTGATATTTAGGGCCCCTCCCCTACTCCTACTATCTTCCCACCTTAAGAAATTTCGTCCCCGAAATTGCATCAGTTCTAACAAAAATAGTAACAACCTTATACTCACCAACAACGCCTAGTCCAAGAATAAAGCATGAGAGTACCCATATATATATCCACCAAACCTTAACAACTTTCAATTACACCTTACTTCAATTCTAAACCCAAAAGTATAAAGTGTCACAATCTCCCTTAGGAAATTTCGTCCTCGAAATGAGGAAAAACCAACAAAATAAAACTCAAACATGACCAGTGACACGCCCTTTAATGTTCAAAACTAGATCCACACTTGGGATAAATTCTCAATTTCTGATTTGATACCTCAATGTTCCAAAGATACCCAACAACAAGAATCACAAGGAAAGGATCACAAATACTTTTCAATCAACACACATTGGAATTCAACGGGCAAGGAGCAACACTAACCATTTATAATCCCAAAGTCCATAAACAACCATCGACCAACAACAACGCGGACAATGACTATCGAATA
>JAPPVO010001942.1:0-38272 GCA_030407325.1 Camellia japonica | reverse complement strand
GTGACTTTTGAAAGTTGGCCTTCGGTAATTACGGATTACTGGCCATCATGGCACCATCCTACTAGGGGCGGGTTGGGGTCGTGACAAATTCAAGAACTACCTTAAACACAAGCGCAAAGAAATTTCTATGGACGAGTTAATTGTGCGTTTAAGGATTGAGGAGGACAACCGCAATTCCGAAAAGCGGGCTGGTAAGCTTCCTATGGAGTCTAAGGCAAATGTGGTGGAACATGCTTCAAAAACCAAGAAACGTAAGTCTTCTGGAGAAAGTTCATCACAAGGCTCTAAAGGGGGAAATTATAAAAAGTACAAGTTTAATGGCAAATGTTACATCTGTGACAAAGAGGGACATCGGGCCAAAGATTGCCATAGCAAAGGCAAAAGTAAGAAAAGAACAAGCAAGAAGCCTGCTCAAGCCCATATGACTGAAGTGGACAAGATTTCCAATGGTGTAGATGACATCAATCTTTCTGCAGTTGTTTCCGAGGCAAATCTTGTCGGAAATCCTAAAGAATGGTGGGTGGACACTGGTGCTACTCGCCATATTTGTGCCGACAAAAAGATGTTCACATCTTACTCTACAGTGGACAATGGTGAACAACTTTTTATGGGCAACTCCTCAACTTCCAAGGTTGAAGGATTAGGAAAGATTGTTCTCAAGATGACATCAGGAAAGGAACTCACTCTCAACAATGTGCTGCATGTACCGGACATTCGCAAGAATCTTGTTTCCGGATCTTTGTTGAGTAAGAATGGGTTTAGGCTAGTATTTGAGAGTGATAAATTTGTACTTACGAAGAATGGGATGTATGTAGGAAAAGGTTACATGTCTGATGGCCTTTTCAAGTTAAATGTAATGACCGTTGTACCCTCAGTTATTAATAATACTACATCTTCTTCTTACTTGCTTGAGTCTTCAAATTTATGGCATGGTAGACTAGGACATGTTAATTATGGATCTTTGCATAGATTAATTAATATGGAATGTTTACCTAAATTTGACATTGATTCAAATCATAAATGTGAAATTTGCGTTGAGGCAAAATTATCTAAAACTCCTTTTCATTCAATTGAAAGAAGTACGGAACCACTTGAATTAATTCATAGTGATATTTGTGATTTTAAATCAATTCAAACTAGAGGTGGGAAAAAGTATGTAATCACTTTTATAGATGACTATACTAGATATAGTTATATTTATTTAATTCGAACCAAGGATGAAGCTTTGGAAACTTTCATTCAATATGAGAATGAAGTTGAAAATCAACTTGGTAAGAAAATCAAGAAACTTAGAAGTGATAGAGGTAGTGAATATGAATCACCTTTTGGTGAATTTTGTAAAGAACATGGAATAATTCATCAAACCACTGCTCCTTACTCACCTCAGCAAAATGGAATTGCTGAAAGGAAAAATAGGACTTTAAAAGAAATGATGAATGCCATGTTAATCAGTTTTGGATTACCTCAGAACTTGTGGGGGGAAGCAATACTTTCTGCTAATTATATTTTAAATAAAATACCCCGAAAGAAAGTAAATCAAACACCTTATGAATTGTGGCATGGAAGAGTACCATCCTACAAATACTTAAAAGTGTGGGGTGTTTGGCTAAAGTGGCTATTCCTAGTCCTAAAAAGACTAAGATAGGTCCTAAGACCATTGATTGCATTTTCATTGGTTATGCTAAGAATAGTAGTGCATATCGGTTTTTGATTCATAAATCAGAACATACCGAAATGCATGTAAATACTATTATTGAGTCAAGGAATGCATCATTCTTTGAACATGTATTTCCAAAGAAGACTGGACAAGAGACTAGTAACAATAAAAGATCTCATGATGCCATTACTAGTCAGGATCAAGAACATGATCAAGAACAAGAGTTAGATCAAAATGAGGAAGAAGAACCTAGGCGTAGTAAACGTGCTAGAACCTCAAAATCTTTTGGTCCAGATTTTCTAACATATTTATTAGAAAATGAGCCTTTAACTTTTAAAGAGACTATGTCCAGTCCTGAAGCTCTTTATGGAAAGAAGCTGTCAACAGTGAAGTTGAATCCATCTTGAAAAATCACACTTGGGAATTAGTGGACTTGCCACCAGGTTGTAAACCTCTTGGGTACAAGTGGATTTTCAAAAGGAAAATGAAAGCAGATGGATCAATAGACAAATACAAGGCAAGACTTGTAGTCAAAGGTTTTAAATAAAAAGAAGGTCTAGATTACTTTGACACATACTCACCGGTTACTAGAATAACATCCATTAGAATGCTAATTGCCATTGCATCTCTATACAATCTAGAAATTCATCAAATGGATGTTAAAACCGCTTTCTTAAATGGTGAGTTAAATGAAGAAATTTATATGGAACAATCAGAAGGGTTTTTTGTTCCAGGGAAAGAAAAGAAAGTGTGTAAATTGGTTAAATCATTAAATGGTTTAAAACAAGCGCCAAAGCAATGGCATGAGAAATTTGACAAGGCAATGATGTCAAATGGATTTAAAATTAATGAGTGTGACAAATGTGTTTATATTAAAAACACAGACAAAGATTATGTCATTGTATGTCTTTATCTAGATGATATGCTCATCATTGGTAGTAATAATGATATGATTAAAACTACTAAGAAATGTTGAATAAACATTTTGACATGAAGGACATGGGCATTGCTGATGTAATTCTTGGTATGAAAATTACCAAAACATCAGAAGGTTATGCTTTGTCACAATCTCATTACATTGAGAAAATACTTGACAAATTCAGCAAAGATGATGATCATCTTGCTAGAACTCCTGTAGATGTTAATTTGTATCTTTCTAAGAATATACAGGAAAGTATTTCTCAATTAGAGTATGCCCAAATTATTGGAAGCTTAATGTACTTGATGAACTGCACTCGCCCAGATATAGCTTATGCAGTAAGTAAATTAAGTAGATATACGAGTAATCCGGGAGTAGAACACTGGAAAACAATTATAAGGGTTCTAAGATATCTCCGATTCACTCGTAATATTGGGCTGAATTATACTAGATATCCAACAGTACTTGAAGGATATTGTGATGCAAATTGGATATCGGATACTAAAGACTCGAAGTCCACCAGTGGGTATGTCTTTACTCTTGGTGGGGCGGCTGTATCTTGGAAATCTTCCAAACAGAAGATTGTTCCAACACCAACAGCACCCTCTTCCACCTTCGTCACCTCCAAACCCTCAATCTTGCCTTCAATGACTTCAATTTCTCTACAACTTCACCTGATTTTGGCTCCTTTGCAAGTTTGACCCATCTCAACCTCTCTAACTCTAATTTTACAGGCCGAATTCCTTCGAAATTCTTCCATCTGTCCAAATTGATAAATGGAAACATGTGTTATTCCCTTATGGCTATGGATGTCCTGAATGATCGGTTTATATGTGCTATTTTGAGGGCGTTACACTTTCAACAACCATAATCATTGTTATCAATTGGACTAAATTAATATAAAATTTAAATTTAAGAATTCAAAAAAAAATTAATTGAAATTATTCAAATTAAAATGACATAATGGACCAAATGTAGGAATTATCCACATAATTTTTTTATTAGAATTAAAGACAAAAATCACTATTGCCAACTTGGAAGTCATGATGGCTGGTAGATAAAATTACATAGTTGCCGTGCTTGACAGGCTGGGCTAGAGAAGCAAACCAGTCCCAAATTGTTTTATTACATGCTTTATTAGTAGTAGAGGCATTACCAACTTTTGATTGATTTAAGGAAATTTATATTCCCACCCTCTATATTTTTACCCTTGTGTTATTTTTGTTTTTATAATTTTAATTGACTCAATTTTAACATTAATTTATGATTTTATCTCAATTTAGTTTAATTGATTATAATTTTTAGTGTGTTTTTTTTTTTTTTTTTGTGAAAAATGTTCACATGAACATGTTTCATCTTTTATAGCTAAAAAATTGTAAACTTATTCGATTCAATTCTCAACTAATTCAGTAATATTTTTTCTTTCAACAACCAATATCAGCGTTATCAATTGGACTAAATTAATATAAAATTTAAAATTAAGAATTCAAAATAAAATTAATTGAAATTATTCAAATTAAAATGACATAATCGACCAAGTGTAAGAATTATTGACATAATTTTTTTATTAGAATTAAAGACAAAAATCACTATTGCCAACTTGGAAGTCATGATGGCTGGTGGATAAAATTACATAGTTGCCGTGCTTGACAGGCTGGGCTAGAGAAGTAAACTAGTCCCAAAATGTTTTATTACTTACTTTATTAATAGTCAAGGCATTACCAACTTTTGATTGATTTAAGGAAATTTATATTCGCATTCTTTATATTTTTACTCTTGTATTATTTTTGTTTTGTTAATTTTAATTGACTCAATTTTAACATTAATTTATGATTTTATCTCAATTTAGTTTAATTGATTATAATTTTTATTGTTTTTTTTTATGTGAAAAATGTACACATGAACATGTTTCATCTTTTATAGCTAAAAAATTGTAAACTTATTCGACTCAATTCTCAACTAATTCAGTAATATTTTTTCTTTCAACAATCAATATCTGTGTTATCAATTGGACAAAGTTAATATAAAATTTGAAATTAAGAATTCAAAATAAAATTAATTGAAGTTATTCAAATTAAAATGACATAATGGACCAACTGTAGGAATTATCCACATAATTTTTTTATTAGAATTAAAGACAAAAATCACTGTTGCCAACTTGGAAGTCATGATGGCTGGTGGATAAAATTACATAGTTGTCGTGCTTGACAGGCTGGGCTAGAGAAGCAAACCAGTCCCAAAATGTTTTGTTACTTGCTTTATTAATAGTCAAGGCATTACCAACTTTTGATTGATTAAAGGAAATTTATATTCGCACTCTTTATATTTTTAGTCTTGTGTTATTTTTGTTTTTATAATTTTAATTGACTTAATTTTAACATTAATTTATGATTTTATCTCAATTTAGTTTAATTGATTATAATTTATAGTTTATTTATTTATTTATTTATTTGTTGTGAAAAGTGTACACATGAACATGTTTCATCTTTTGTAGCTAAAAAATTGTAAACTTATTTGATTCAATTCTCAACTAATTCAGTAATATTTTTTTTTCAACAACCAATATCAGTGTTATCAATTGGACTAAATTAATATAAAATTTAAAGTTAAGAATTCAAAATAAAATTAGGTGAAATTATTCAAATTAAAATGACATAACGGACCAAATGTAGGAATTATCAACATAATTTTTTTATTAGAATTAAAGACAAAAATCACTATTGCCAACTTGGAAATAATGATGGCTGGTGGATAAAATTACATAGTTGTTGTGCTTGACAGGCTGGGCTAGAGAAGCAAACTAGTCCCAAAATGTTTTATTACTTGCTTTATTAATAGTCAAGGCATTACCAACTTTTGATTGATTTAAGGAAATTTATATTCGCATTCTTTATATTTTACTCTTGTGTTATTTTTGTTTTGTTAATTTTAATTGACTCAATTTTAATATTAATTTATGATTTTATCTCAATTTAGTTTAATTGATTATAATTTTTTGTGTTTTTTGTGTTTTTTTTTTTTTTTTGTGAAAAATGTACACATGAACATGTTTCATCTTTTATAGCTAAAAAATTGTAAACTTATTCGACTCAATTCTCAACTAATTCAGTAATATTTTTTCTTTCAACAACCAATATCAGTGTTATCAATTGAACGAAATTAATATAAAATTAAGAATTAAGAATTCAAAATAAAATTAATTGAAATTATTCAAATTACAATGAAATAATGGACCAAATGTAGGAATTATCCACATAATTTTTTTATTAGAATTAAAGACAAAAATCACTGTTGCCAACTTGGAAGTCATGATGGCTGGTGGATAAAATTACATAGTTGTCGTGCTTGACAGGCTGGGCTAGAGAAGCAAACCAGTCCCAAAATGTTTTGTTACTTGCTTTATTAATAGTCAAGGCATTACCAACTTTTGATTGATTTAAAAAAATTTATATTCGCACTCTTTATATTTTTACTCTTGTGTTATTTTTGTTTTTATACTTTTAATTGACTCAATTTTAACATTAATTTATGATTTTATCTCAATTTAGTTTAATTGATTATAATTTTTATTTTTATTTTTATTTTTATTTTTTTTTTGTGAAAAATGTACACATGAACATGTTTCATCTTTTATAGCTAAAAAATTGTAAAATTATTTGATTCAATTCTCAACTAATTCAGTAATATTTTTTCTTTCAACAACCAATATCAGTGTTATCAATTGGACTAAAAAAATATAAATTTAAAATTAAGAATTCAAAATAAAATTAATTGAAATTATTGAAATTAAAATGACATAATGGACCAAATGTAGGAATTATCAACTTAATTTTTTTATTAGAATTAAAGACAAAAATCACTGTTGCCAACTTGGAAGTCATGATGGCTAGTGGATAAAATTACATAGTTGCAAACCAGTTGACATGCTGGGCTAGAGAGTAAAATTACATAGTTGACAGGCTGGGCTAGAGAAGCAAACCAGTCCTGTAACGCCCTCGAAATAAACCCATAAATCATACAATCTTGACTTGTTTAGACATAAAAGAATAAAGCATAATTTCATTTCTCAGAGTATTCATTATAATTTTATTACATGTTGACATCAAAAGTAAATGGCCTACGGGCTTACAACTTTCCAAGTCGACACTTGGTTACAAAAAGAGAGTACTAACTCAAAACACAAAATAAGCCCTTGGCTTGATTTACATGTAATACACAAAAGTAAACAAGAACCTTCAATTCCCACAACCATCCAAGCTAAGACCTCGGAGGCGTCATAATACCTGAACCTGAAAAATGATGTCCCATATAGGGTGAGCCAACGCCCAGTAGAGGTATGCTAAACATAATATGAGCAATAACTAAAATATTAGCATTCGATAAATGTTTAACTCATATATACCAACTTATAACACATTTCAATTCCATGACAAATATGTCCATGTTTCATTCCATTTTCCATTACTTATCCAGTTCTCAATTTATGAATAAGGCTCAGAACCTAGCCAATAATTTAATGAGACTATAGCTCATATCAAAACACTTCTATAATTCATAATAGATACACATACTTGCTGTATCAATACCACATCAAAATACTTTCATACTTCATAAATGATACACAGATTTGCTGTATCAATAACACATTAAAACACTTCCATACTTCATAAATGATACACAGATTTGCTGTATCAATGGAGTTCATCCCCTATCTCCTTCCAAATAAAATCCGATTTAGGAGTCCATCCCCTATCTTCCCCTAAACTGTGGAGTGCATCCCCTATCTCCTCCTACACAACACAATGCATATAAACACATATCATATACATGATCAGTCAATACATAAATTTGATGTATTATTCCAACTGTTATATTCGATGACATAATCAATTGATTAGTTTTAATTCGCCTAATCATTATGCATTGTCTACAACAATCAAGACTATCCTCCACCAATAGCGCAAAGCAATTTATTTCTAAAACAGAATAAATGCATCAACAGATAATTTGACAACAATTTCATAAGTGAGCGATTAATAAATCCAACTCCACCATTCCCTCTTATAATGAGTCAATTTCATTATTTCCAACTCAATTCCATATTTTCATAACATTCCCAAATTAATTATATAAATTAATTCATACAACAATTTAGGGCTTTCTCCTTCTTTTTCTCTACAATGACCCAAAGGTCCCATATATCATCAACAATATCAATACCATCATTTTAAGACCCAAGATATACATTTATGAGTCAAAATAACCAAACCCCTCTTTATTCATTTCGAAACCCTAACACCTAAAATTACCCAACTTCAACATTACATCAAAATGACCAATAGTTTATGTCAAAGACTATAAAAATGAGTAGTTATCCCTACCTCAAATTCGGAGCTCAAAGGAGAAGATGAAGAAATTTGAAAGTGCTCCAAACCCCAATATTTTCGAATAAAAAAGCATCCCTCAACAAGCTCCACACTTTTTACAAAGGCCCAAGGATAGAAGATCACTCATACTAGATCAAACCCTAGAGAGAAGTTGGAGTTTTAGAGTGAGGTGCTCTCCAATGGAGGTTTTGAAAAAGTAGGAGAGAGAAAGAAAGTCAAAAAGTGATCCAAAATGTCACTTTTCGGACTGATATAAAAGTCGCCCCGCTCGAGCGTGGAACTCCCCGCTCGAGCGTCAGACACAGACTCATGCTCGAGCGTCAAAAGCGCCGCTCGAGCACCGGATGCACACTTCCAGAAGTTTTGCAGACCGTGGTCCCCGCTCGAGAGTCAAAAGCCCCGCTCGAGCGTCCGATGACCTGCAGCAAAAAAATACTGGGAGATGGGAAACCACACTCGAGCGTCAGAACGCCCGCTCGAGCGGAGAAGCAAAAATGAAGGGCCCGCTCGAGCGTCAAAACCCCCGCTCGAGCGTGAAGGCCTAAATCTGGGCATCAACTCTAGGTTTCTAACACAACCAACCTGTTCCAAACCTGCCCAACACAACCCAAGACTCAAATATAAAGAGTAAAGGATGAAAATGAGAATAAGACAACAACATAACCACAGAACCAAGTTTGGAATACAATAAACAAAGGAAGGGAAAACCGGGATCGCTATAACCTTCCCTCCTTAAGGAATTTCGTCCCCGAAATTAGATACAAGTTTTCAAAAACAAGTTTTCCTCAATTCTCAATAACATTACCAACCAACATTTCATAACCTGACCCATCACCGGTCATCCCATCTCTATCCCAGAGGCAAATTACAACATAATCTCCAACATGCATTATCAACATGCATCTCAAAACATATTCAATGCCAATATTATATTTGCATTTCTAAAACAGAATTAACATATGCAATGTTAAAATAAACTTCCATAAACCGAAACATTTACAATGTTTTACAACTTAAGACATATTCAATGCTCTTAAAGTTCATCAATATTATCAAATTACCGATACACGATTACACATTAACAAACCGGTCCGGATATTTCTCACAGACCTCCAACTCACGTTCCCAAGTGGCTTCTTCCACTCCGTGATGCTTCCACAAAACTTTCACCAAAGGAATGGTCTTGCCTCGCAAGACTTGATCCCGCCTATCCAAGACCCGAACCGGTCTCTCCTTATACGAGATATCCTCGTCAATCTCCAAATCGGTCCAATCCAGCACATGGGACGGATCCGGCTCATACTTCCGAAGCATACTAACATGAAACACGTCATGCACTCCGGACAACTGTGGTGGCAAGGCCAAATGATAGGCAACCTCGCCAATCCTCTCAAGGATCTCAAAAGGGCCAATTGACCGAGGGGACAACTTTCCACTCTTCCCAAACCTCATCAAACCCCGCCTAGGTGATATTTTCAGAAAAACATGATCACCCGTCTCAAATGCCAAAGGCCTCCTCCTACGGTCGGCGTAACTCTTTTGGCGACTCTGGGCTGTAACAAGCCTCCTACGGATAAGCTCAACTTTCTCCGTCGTTTCCCTCACCAAATCCGGGCCTAACAAAGGTACATCACCCACCTCGGCCCAACATACTAGAGACCTATACGGTCGGCCATACAAGGTCTCAAATGGTGCCATACCGATACTCGATTGAAAACTGTTGTTGTAGGCAAACTCCACCAAGGGCAAGTGCCATTCCCATGACCCACTAAACTCAAGAACACAACCTCGAAGCATATACTCAAGGATCTGAATAGTACGCTCGGACTGCCTGTCAGTCTGAGGATGATAAGTCATGCTAAAGGTCAATTTAGTGCCCAAGGCACTCTCCAAACTCTGCCACAACCTAGCAGTAAAACGTGGATCTCTATCTGAGACGATAGACACTAGGACCCCGTGCAACCTCACTATGTCCTGAATATACAAGTCGGCAAGATGATCTACCGAATCCTTCACGCGCGTAGGGATAAAATGCGCCGACTTAGTCAACTGGTCTACAACCACCCAAATAGCATCACTACCCCGCTGAGTCCTCGGAAGACCTACAACGAAGTCCATAGTGACATGCTCCCACTTCCACTCGGCAATAGGCAGGGGTTGCAACAAACCCGCTGGCCTCTAATGCTCGACCTTCACTTGCTGACAAGTAAGGCACTTAGACACAAACACTGCCACATCTTTCTTCATACCCCGCCACCAAAACTGGCGACCCAAATCACGATACATCTTAGTGCCTCCCGAATGCACCGCAAGACGTGAATGGTGAAACTCTCAGAGTACCTCCTCTTGGCAAGACTCCAGCACAAACAAACGGTCTCGGTATCTCACACTCAGGTCGGGATACACAGCCAAACCCTTTTCAACCTTCCCACTGGAGATCTTCTCTCGAAGGGATTCTACCTCAAGGTCACCTCTCTGTGCCTCTAACACTCGAGTCATAAGTGTAGGCTGCACAACAACAAAAAACAAGGCTGCAGCCTCAATGGATTCGCCCAGAAGCAAATCAAACTCGCCAAGTGCACCCAACATCTCCCACTCCCGGATGGCTATACAAGCAACATCACTAATGGATTTCCTACTAAGGGCATCGGCCACAACATTGGCCTTTCCCGGGTGATAGTGCAACTTGAAATCATAGTCCTCGATGAACTCCATCCACCTCCTCTGCCTCAAATTCAAGTCTCTCTGTGTAAACAGGTACTTCAAACTCTTATGGTCTGAGAACACCTCGAACCTCTCACCGTACAGATAATGCCTCCAAATCTTCAAGGCAAAGATTACTGCTGCTAATTCTAGGTCATGCGTAGGGTAATTCCTCTCGTGTATTTTCAACTACCATGAGCCATAGGCTACCACTTTCCCCTCTTGCATCAACACACAACCCAAACCCTCTCGTGAGGCATCACAATAAACCGCATAGCCCAACCCTCTCTCTGGAATAATCAAAATCGGAGCGGTAGACAATCTAACTTTCAACTCTTGGAATGACTTTTCACAAGTCTCACTCCATACGAATTTGACCCCTTTCCGTGTCAATCTAGTTAACGGCGAAGCTAGTTTGGAGAAATCCTTCACGAACGGCGGTAATACCCAGCTAATCTCAGAAAACTGCGGATCTCAAAAACACTCTTAGGCTGTGCCCAATCTTGCACTGCCTCAATCTTGGATGTATCAACAGACACCCCTTCCCGGAAACCACGTGGCCTAAGAATTTGAACTCTCTTAGCCAAAACTCACACTTTCCGAACTTGGCATACAGCCTATGGGCTCTAAGCAACTCAAGCACCACTCTCAAGTGTTCCTCGTGCTCCTCCTCAGACGGTGAATAAATCAGAATGTCGTCTACGAAAATGACTACAAAACGATCTAAGAATTCCCGAAAGATCCGGTTCATCAAATCCATAAATACTGCCGGTGCATTGGTGAGCCCAAATGGCATCACCAGAAACTCATAGTGGCCATACTGCGTACGCAATGCCGTCTTCGGAATATCCTCCTCCCTGACCCTCAACTGGTGGTAACCCGATCTCAAATCTATCTTAGAGAAACAACAGGAGCCCTTCAACTGGTGAAACAAATCATCAATACGAGGCATAGGGTACTTATTCTTAACCGTAGCCCGATTTAACTTCCGGTAATCGATGCAAAGTCGCAAGGCACCATCTTTCTTTTTAGCAAAGAGGGTCGGTGCTCCCCACGGCGAAACACTAGGGTGGACAAAACCCTTATCTAGCAACTCCTGGAGTTGAATCTTCAGCTCACTCAACTCAGCTGGGGCAAAACGATAAGGTGCCATGGAAATCGACGCCGTGCCGGGCACTAAATCAATAGAGAACTCGATCTCTCAATGTGGTGGCAAACTCACAAGATCCTCGGGAAAGACATCCGCGTACTCACAAACCACTCTGGGCAACTCCAACTGGATCTCATCACACTCACTACTCATAAGGCTAGCGAGAAGACCACTAAGTTCACTCCGCCCTCGCGGATCATACACCAGTGGCAACACACTACCAACCCGATCCCCCAAGAAATGGAAACAATCCCCGCTCAAGGTACAAACAGTGACCCTCTGGCGGTAACAATCAATAACTGCCCGGTATGACGATAACCAGTCCATACCCAAAATTACATCAAAACCCGACATAGCCATAACTACAAAAGAAAATGGAAGCCGGCGGTCGGCGACCTCTATATCGCACCCTCTACACCCTTGTTTCAAAATCAATTCACCCCCAACAGGTGATACTACACAAATAGAAGATGCTAAATGTGCCAACTCCAGCCCCAATACAGATGCAAATGTAGCAGATATAAAGGAATGAGATGCATCCGTATCAATCAACACATTGGCAACCGAGTTGCAAAACAAAAAGGTACCTCTCACAACAGATGGAGCCGGTACTAGATCCTACGCGGTAACAACGTACACACGCCCTGTAGGCCCCTGATCTACCTGCTCACCCCTAGGAGCAAAAGACTGCTGCACAGACTGAGACGATGAAGCCCCCTGATTGGCCCTCGAGGCCTGTACTGACTGTGCTGGCTGAAAACTCTGCGTTTGTCTAGAACCAGACGCACCCGATGTGGCACTCAACTGCGGGCAAAACCTTTTTAGGTGCCCCGCCTGACCACACTGGTAACAAGAGAGCGGCTGGCCTCTGCCCTGACTCTGGCTTTGAGGTCGAGCCGAAGATGAAACTACTCTCTGACCTCCTCCCCTCTGCGGGCAAGCTGGAGACTTGTGGCCTAGCTGACCACACTTGTAACATGTAACATCTCCCTGACTGCCTCGCCCCGAGCCTGCACTCGGCACTGGAAAGGTAGATCTAGCAAATGCACCCTGGGACTGCTGAGGGTTAGAGCCCCTCTGCCTCCTACCGTCACCCTGACCATCTTGACTCCTCTTGGAGCCCCTTATCCTCTCATCCTCCTCCTGCATCATAATCTCCATATAGGCCGCAGCATCCACAAGGCACCCATACTCCCGGGTCATAGACCCCCCAACTCTCATCTTGAGCCCGTGCCTCAACTTCTTCTCAAATTCCAGACAACGGCGTTCTTTAGACGCCACAAGCTCAGGTGCAAACCTGGATAAACTAGTGAATGCGGCCTCAAACTCGGCCACTGAAGAACTCAGCTGCTTAAGCTGACAAAACTGGTCCCTCAGCTTCTCCCTGACAGCTGGAGACAAGAACTTCTCCTGGAAAGCATCTACAAAGGCCTCCCATGTGCCACCAATACGACCCCTCATGAACTTCCACCACTGACCCGCATCCCCCTTAAGCTGGAAAGATGCCAAGGTCACCTTCAATGCCTCGTCTTCGATGTCAAGCATCTCAAACGTCTTAGTTATCTGTTCCAACCAGTCGTCAGCCTTAAGTGGCTCTTTCGGATCACCGACAAACTCATCCGGATTAGACCGGAAAAACTCCCTTTTCAGAAAGGAAGGCCTTGCCTCAACTACATGGGCCTGGGCTTGATTCTCAGCCCTGAGAATGCCCATAGATTTCCTCAAAGCTCCTGCCATCTCGCGGGCTAAGGCGCCCATGGCCTGTTGACCTACTGGCTCGGCCACATTGGCCTGACCAACACCCTCATGCTGTACCGGAATCTCATCCGGTATAGGCATCTCCTGCCTCCTAGGCCTACCTCACCTACCACCACGTCCTCGTCCTGACATCCTAATAAAGGTAACGAAGAACATTAGCACATTCACAAATGTGCCGAAGCCATACACTCGCGTCCTAATGCATGGACAACTCTAATTCATTCCACGTAAGCACATAATCACAGAAGCACCTACGAATTTCATTTCTGGATAATGATAGTCCCGAGGCGTTACTAGAGTTTTGGTTAGAAACAGCATTGATCAAGTGCTTTTCCAACAAGACTCACAGAAACCCAAGGATCCAATTAACATCCTAGAAACTAAATCCCATACCCAAATAGTCACATAAACATGTTATCAAATAAACACATAATGTCATACATAAGTCTCTACAAGCGAGACAAACCCATTGTGGTACTAACCACTTCCCACGTACCCAAAGTATTCAAACCCGGTACGCTCTGATACCAAGTTGAAACGCCCTCGAAATAAATCCGTAAATCATACAATCTTGACATGCTTAGACATAAGAGAATAAAGCATAATTTCATTTATCAGAGTATTCATTACAAAAGTATTACATGTTGACATCAAAAGTAAATGCCCTACGGGCTTATAACTTTCCAAGTCGACACTTGGTTACAAAAAGAGAGTACTAACTCAAAACACAAAATAAGCCATTGGCTTGATTTACATGTAATACACAAAAATAAACAAGAGCCTTCAAATCCCACAACCATCCAAGCTAAGACCTCGGAGGCGGCATAATACCTGAACTTGAAAAATGATGTCCCATATAGGATGAGCCAACGCCCAGTAGAGGTATGCTAAACATAATATGAGCAATAACTAAAACATTAGCATTCGATAAATGTTTAACTCATATATACTAACTTATAACACATTTCAATTCCATGACAAAGATGTCCATGTTTCATTCCATTTTCCATTACTTATCCAGTTCTCAATTTATGAATAAGGCTCAGAACCTGGCCAATAATTTAATGAGACTATAGCTCATATCAAAACACTTTGATAATTCACAATAGATACACATACTTGCTGTATCAATACCACATCAAAACACTTCCATACTTCATAAATGATACACAGATTTGCTATATCAATAACACATTAAAACACTTCCATACTTCATAAATGATACACAGATTTGCTGTATCAATGGAGTTCATTCCCTATCTCCTCCCAAATAAAATCCGGTTTAGGAGTCCATCCCCTATCTTTCCCTAAACTGTGGAGTGCATCCCCTATCTCCTCCCACACAACACAATGTATATAAACACATATCATATACATGATCAGTCAATACATAAATTTGATGCATTATTCCAACCGTTATATTCGATGACATAATCAATTGATTAGTTTTAATTCGCCTAATCATCATGCATTGTCTACAACAATCAAGACTATCCTCCACCGATAGCCCAAAGCAATTTATTTTTAAACAGATAATAAATGCATCAACAGATAATTTGACAACAATTTCATAAGTGAGCGATTAATAAATCCAACTCCACCATTCCCTCTTATAATGAGTCAATTTCATTATTTCCAACTCAATTCCATATTTCCATAACATTCCCAAATTAATTATATAAATTAATTCATACAACAATTTAGGGCTTTCTCCTTATTTTTCTCTACAATGACCCAAAGGTCCCATATATCATCAACAATATCAATACCATCATTTTAAGACCCAAGATACACATTTATGAGTCAAAATAACCAAACCCCTCTTTATTCATTTCGAAACCCTAACACCCAAAATTACCCAACTTCAACATTACATCAAAAAGACCAATAGTTTATGTCAAAGACCATAAAAATGAGTAGTTATCCCTACCTCAAATTCGGAGCTCAAAGGAGAAGATGAAGAAATTTGAAAGTGCTCCAAATCCCAATATTTTCGAATAAAAAAGTAGCCCTCAACAAGCTCCACACTTTTTACAAAGGCCAAAGGATAGAAGATCACTCCTACTAGATCAAACCCTAGAGAGAAGTTGGAGTTTTAGAGTGAGATGCTCTCCAATGGAGGTTTTAAAAAAGTAGGAGAGAGAAAGAAAGTCCAAAAGTGATCCAAAATGTCACTTTTCGGACTGATATAAAAGTCACCCCGCTCGAGCGTGGAACTCCCCGCTCGAGCGTCAGACACAGACTCACGCTCGAGCGTCAAAAGCGCCGCTCGAGTGTCGGATGCACACTTCCAGAAGTTTTGCAGACCATGGTCCTCGCTCGAGCGTCAAAAGCCCCGCTTGAGCGTCCGATGACCTGTAGCAAAAAAATACTGGGAGATGGGAAACCACGCTCGAGCGTCAAAACGCCCGCTCGAGCGGAGAAGCAAAAACGAAGGGCCCGCTCGAGCATGAAGGCCTAAATCTGGGCATCAACTCTAGGTTTCTAACACAACCAACCTGTTCCAAACCTGCCCAACACAACCCAATACTCAAATACAAAGAGTAAAGGATGAAAATGAGAATAAGACAACAATATAACCACGGAACCAAGTTCGGAATACAATAAACAAAGGAAGGGAAAACCGGGATCGCTATAAGTCCCAAAATGTTTTATTACTTGCTTTATTAATAGTCAAGGCATTACCAACTTTTGATTGATTTAAGA
This sequence comes from Camellia japonica, assembly GCA_030407325.1. NCBI lineage: Eukaryota > Viridiplantae > Streptophyta > Magnoliopsida > Ericales > Theaceae > Camellia > Camellia japonica. The sequence goes on along the minus strand of JAPPVO010001942.1, from coordinate 21,992 downwards.
AAATTTGTATTCGCACTCTTTATATTTTTACTCTTGTGTTATTTTTGTTTTTATAATTTTAATTGACTCAATTTTAACATTAATTTAAGATTTTATCTCAATTTAGTTTAACTGATTATAATTTTTAGTGTTTCTTTTTTTTTTTTTTTTGTGAAAAATGTACACATGAACATGTTTCATCTTTTATATCTAAAAAATTGTAAACTTATTCGATCCAATTCTCAACTAATTTAGTAATATTTTTTCTTTCAACAACCATAATCAGTGTTATCAATTGGACTAAATTAATATAAAATTTGAAATTAAGAATTCAAAATAAAATTAATTGAAATTATTCAAATTAAAATGACATAATGGACCAAATGTAGGAATTATCAACATAATTTTTCATTGGAATTAAAGACAAAAATCACTATTGCCAACCTGGACGTCATGATAGCTGATGGACAAAATTACATAGTCGCCGTGCTTGACGGGCTGGGCTGGGCTGGGCTGCTCCACCACCATAGATAGTTTTCTGGGCTGGGCTGCTCCACCACCATAGAAAGACTTGGTGTGTATATAAGAATGAGTAATACATTTTCCTTCTCCATCATCAAGCTACTATCCTTCTTCTCTCCTCTGCTTTTCATATATATCTCTCTCTCTGAATCCTCCTATTTACAAGAAAACAAAATGAGTTGGCTTATGCTTCTTTTGCTATTTCTCTTGTCTTCTTCTACTTCTGCACGCCATACTTGCCTTGAGGACCAGAGATTTTCACTTCTCCAATTTAAAACAACATTTACCATAATTGCTAATGCCTCTTTACGTTGTGAATCTGATTCTCATCCTAAAATGGTGTTCTGGAATGAGAGTAGTGATTGCTGCTTGTGGGAGGGGGTCACGTGCGACTGGTCGAATGGTCATGTGATTGGACTTGACCTCAGTTGCAGCCAACTTCAGGGCACTATCCAACCCAACAGCACCCTCTTCCACCTTCGTCACCTCCAAACCCTCAATCTTGCCTTCAATGACTTCAATTTCTCTACAACTTCACCTGATTTTGGCTCCTTTGCAAGTTTGACCCATCTCAACCTCTCTAATTCTAATTTTACAGGCCGAATTCCTTCGAAATTCTCCCATCTGTCCAAATTGATTTCTCTTGATCTCTCTTTTATGAATTATTATTCTTCTTTTCTGGTGAGACTTGAACAACACACTTTCAATATGCTCCTTCGAAACCTAACCCAATTAAGAGAACTACACCTTGATTTGTTGAATATCTCTTCACCTTTACCTCATGCTTTGCTAAATCTATCTTCTTTGACATCTCTCAGTCTTGAAGATTGTCAACTGCGGGGGAAATTCTCAGCAAACATTTTTCACTTTCCAAACCTACGAGAGCTCGATGTATGGGGAAATTCGAAACTCACAGGTAAACTTCCAAACTTCAATGTGACTAGTTCCCTTCAGTTTCTTGATCTCTCTTTCACAAGTTTTTCTGGCCAATTGCCTGAATCAATCAACAATCTTAAAGCCTTGAATAGTTTGTACCTCTATCATTGCAACTTTTCGGGGTCCATTCTAGCTTTTCTTTGGAACCTTACACAAATCACCGTTCTAGACTTGAGGGAAAACAGTTTCGGTGGTCAAATCCCCTCATCAATTTCAAACCTTGCAAAGCTTACTAACTTGGGTCTTTTCGGAAACAATTTGAACGGACAAATACCGGATTCCCTTGGCAACATGAGCCAACTAACTAACTTGGGTCTTTCCGGAAACAATTTGAACGGTCAAATACCAGATTCCCTTGGCAACATGAGCTAACTTACTAACTTGTATCTTTCCGGAAACAATTTGAATGGTCAAATACTAGATTCCCTTGGCAACATGAGCCAACTAACTTCTCTCTATTTGAGTGATAACTCACTCAATGGAACAATACCATCTTCCTTGTTTGCTCTGCCTTCACTGGTTGCTATAGGATTGAGTAAAAATAAGCTACAGGGACCAATTCCAGGATTAGTTTATCAACTCCAGAACCTAACATACTTGCAGCTTTCATCAAATAACTTAAGTGGTGTAGTGGAGTTAGATAAGCTGCTTAAGCTAAAATATTTGTATTATCTTGATCTCTCATATAATGGTCTCTCATTGAACATCAACAACAGTGTTAACTCTACCTTGACCAACTTTTACACTATAGGATTAGCTTCTTGCAACTTGAGCGAATTCCCAAACTTCTTGAGAGAATAAGCCATATTGCGTTCTCTAGACCTTTCAAACAATAAAATTCATGGCGAAGTTCCAAAATGGTTGTTCAATGTGGGAAAAGATTCATTGCAAATTCTAAATCTTTCTCATAATTTCCTTACAAGTTTAGAGCATCTTCCATGGCAGAATCTATACTTTGTTGACCTGCACTCCAACTTACTCCAAGGATCACTCCCTGTTCTACCTAACATCACATATGTTTTCTCTATCTCAAACAAAAAATTGAGCGGGGAAATCCCTCCATTGATTTGCTATCTGAGTTCATTTCAAGTTCTTGATCTGTTTAATAACAGTTTGAGTGGTTTGATTCCACAATGTTTGGGAAACTTGAGTCTCTCGGTACTGAATTTAGGGATCAATAGCTTTTCTGGCACCTATACTGCAACATTTACCAAAGGCAATTGGCTAAGGAATCTTAACTTGAATGGCAACCAAATTGAAGGACAAGTTCCACGATCTTTGCTCAATTGTGAATACTTGGAAGTTCTAGATCTTGGAAAAAACAAGATAAATGATGCATTCCCCCACTGGTTGGAAACTCTTACAGAATTGCAGGTTCTTGTCTTGAGGTTTAATAGGTTTCATGGTCACATAGGCATCTCCAAGACCAAAGGCAAACATCCTTTTCCTAAGTTGAGAATTATTGACATATCTTGCAATGAGTTCACTGGCTTTTTGCCAACAAATTATATCAAACAATTTGGAGCTATGATGAATGTCGATGAACATGTGAAATTTAAATACATGGGTGAAACATATTATCAAGATTCTGTGGTGGTGGTGATGAAAGGAAATGAGATTGAATATTCAAGAATCTTAACAGTCTTCTCAATCATTGATTTTTCAAGAAATAAATTCCAAAGAGAGATTCTGAAATTCAGTGGGAGGCTTAATTCACTTCGGGGTCTTAACTTATCCCATAACAACCTCAAAGGCCACATTCCAACTTCACTTGGAAATTTGAAAAACCTTGAATCGTTGGATCTTTCCTCAAACAAGTTTGTTGGGGAGATTCCTCAGCAATTGAAAAGTTTGATGTTTCTTGAGGTACTAAACCTTTCAAACAACCAACTAGCAGGACCAATTCCTCAAGGGAGCCAGTTTAATACATTTGGAAATGATTCATACAGTGGGAACTTGGCCTTATGTGGATTCCCTTTATCAAAGAAATGTAAGGAACTACAGCTATTGCCACCTTTACCAACACTCCAACAAGATGAGAATTCAGACAAGTCAAGCGGATTTAATTGGCAAGTTATAGTGTTGTGGTATGGATGCAGATTTTTATTTGGAATGGTTATGGGATATCTTATGTTTGTAACTCGACGACCAGAATGGCTTATGAAAATTGTTGAAGGAAAACATCATAAGAAGGTGAAAAGGTCTAAGAAGGGTGCCCACTGATGTAGTGAATGAAGAAATCAACAAAGAAAAATGGCGTTATCCGGTAATTGGAATTTATCTTTGAAGCATTACTTTGTTGAATTATCTTTTATGGTTTCTACTTATATGCTATATTTAGTTATTGATGTTCTTATTTCAAAACTAGGTATGTTCCATTAAGTAGCACAATAAAGCAATAGTATCCACTTGAAGGGGTGTTTCACCTAACTACTGCATTTGAGTGGGTGAGCATCTGGATAACAGCCATACAAGACCACTTCAAAAGCTTTACCCTTGCTGCTGTATTGAATTCTAAAGCTTTGTTAAGTTGTTTAGTTTTCTTAAAGCACTGAGTTAAATAAGAGTTTCATGTCATGACTCTTTCTTGTTTTTTTTTCTCGCATCGTTTAGCAACCTTTTGGAGATTTTCACTTTTGTATGTAAGTTGCTTTTAAATTGAATTTCAGTCACAGAAGACTGGGCCTTGCCAAGTTTTTAACTTTGAAATGCAATCTTATAAGTTACAACTCAAACCATTTCCCTTGTTACATTCTTAATCATTTTGAGTAATATAAATGCTGGCTACTAGATAGAGAATTCACATTAAAAATAATGTTGCATGTTAATCTTTGAGCAGTGCTTTTTGTAACGCCCTCAAAATAATACGTATAAACCCACATTCTTGACATGCATAGACATAAGGGAATAAAGCATATTTCTATTTATCAGAGTATTCCTTACAAAAGTATTACATGTTGACAACAAAGGTAAATGCCCTATGGGTTTACAACTTTCCAAGCCAACACTTGGTCACAAAAACGAGAGTACTAACTCATACACATTAAGCCCTCAGCTTGAATTTACATGTAATACACAAAAGTAAACAACAAAAAGTCTTCAACTCCCAAAACCTTCCAAGCTATGTCCTTGGAGGTAGCATGTCACCTGAACCTGAAAATGATGTCCCATATAGGGTGAGCAATAGCCCAGTAGAGATATACTAAACCAAATATAAGCAATGACTAAAACAATAGCATTTGATAGATGGTTAACAGTTATAAACCAAATTATATCACAATACAATTTCATGGCAATCATGTCCATGTTACATTCCACTTTCCTTTACTTAACCAAATCATTTCATAAATATGGCTCAGGACCTGGCCAAACAATTAAGTGGGAATACATCCCATATTAAGACATTTCCTTTATTCACAATTCAAATGAGTCTACGACTCACATTAAAAACACTTCTAATATTTCAATTTAATACACACATTTGCTGTATTAACACTTCAAATGATACACATATTTGTTGTATTAATGGAGTCCATCCCCTATCTCCTCCCAAACAGGTTTGAGAGTCCATCCCCTATCTCCTCTCAAACCATGGAGTACATCCCCTATCTCCTCCCAAACAATATACATATACAATGTAATAAACGCTTGTCATATGCAATAATCAATCAATACACATATTTGCTGTATTAATTCAACCGTCATATTCAATGACATGTTCACTGTGATTAGTTTCAGTTTTCCCTAATCAACATACAATGTCTACAACAATCAAGACTATCCTCCACCGATAGCCCAAAGTAGTTATTTCTAAACAGATAATAATTGCAACAAACCGATATAATATCCACATTCTCATTGGTGAGTGATTAACTAATCCAACTACACCATTTAATCCCATAATTTCTCAATTTCATTATCCTCAACTCAATTCCACATTTTCCCAAATTAATTATACAAATTAATTTATTACAATAATTAGGGCATTTACCCCCTTTTCTCAATATCAACCCTAAGGTTCGATTTCACCAATTTGACAACAATAATACCATTTTTCAATGTCTCATATACACATGGAGTTTTTAAAACACAAAACCCCTCTTTATAAATTACACAACAAACCCTAACTTTTCCCAAAATTACCAAACACCACCAACTAATCAAAATGCATAAAACTCATGTCAAAACTCATAAGATGGAGTAGGTTATCCCTACCTCGAAATTAGAAGTCCAAAGGAGAAGATGGTGAAAACCCGAAGTGCTCCAAATCCACAACTTTTCAGATTAAAGTGAAGCCCTCGCGACCCTCTATCTTTCTTATAAAGGGACTAGGCCAGGAACTCACCAGAAGTACATGAAACCCTAGAGAGAAGGTGTATAGAGAGAGAGAGAGAGAGAGAGAGAGAGAGAGAGAGAGAGAGAAAACGGATCTAGGGTTTTGAGAAGAAGAAGATAATGAAAAAGTGAAGTGTAACCCGTAGCTGCCAACTGATATATTCGAGGCTAGCTCGAGCGAAGGAGTGGTCGCTCGAGCGACCAGACACAAAGAATCCTCGCTCGAGTGTAGAAAGTCTCGCTCAAGCCAACAACTCGAAGCTTCAGGTCTACAACCCAGAAGCACGCTCGAGCGACAGAATGCTCGCTCGAGCGAAGAACCCAAAACATAGACCTCGCTCGCTCGAGCGAAGTAAAGCTCGCTCGAGCCAAGAATAGCAACTCTCAGGTCCAGAACCAGACGCAGACGCAAGCTGGAGCGCTAGACTTCTCGCTCAAGCCACCATACACAAAAACTCAACTCTCGCTCGAGCGAAGGAACCCTGACTCAAGCGAAGGAACAAGAACAAAGAGCTCGCTCGAGTGACAAAAGTCTCGTTCAAGCGAATACACCAAAATCTGGGTAGCAACCATTTGCTCCCAAACACAACCAACCTATAACAAACCTGCCCAAAACATCCTATAACTCAAATACAAAGTATTGAAGGATGGAAACAAGATGTAAACCATAACCCACACCACGAAACCTAAGTCCGGAATACTGTACAACAAAAGGGAAAACCCGGGATCGCTATACTTTTACTCATTGCTATTGTAGTCTATTCTATTTTTTTATTTTTTTTCATCTTCAATGGCGATTGAGGGATCAAATTGGAGATATTTACTAACACTTGTTCTATAGAAGTGGGAATTTTGTGATTAATTGTAGTATGAAAATGGTGATATGGAGAGTATTGATTGAAAAGGTCGCTCATATCTATTTTTTTGTGAAATTTTACTGGTGCAAGTGTTGTCATGAATAGGAACATATTAGATTTTTTAAAAATTCAAGTTGTTTAGTTTATGCCAGGTTGTTTGATAAATAAAAAATTTGGTGTTGCAAATTCATGTTTGAGTTTGGTAGGTATGTATCATTAAAAATATTAGTTACTCCATGAAGGAGATTAAAGGATTTGTGTAGTTTTATTCGCTGGCCACAAGCTCACACATCTAATGAAGATATTAATCTCCACATTTAAGAGTAGTTTTGGTTTCCTGTAACCCAAAACCCGGTGGCAATAATTAGTGAGCTTGAGTAGCAGAGTGGATTAGGGACTAGTGAAGAAGTAAACGTCACACACAAGACCATAGAATTTACATGCCTAAGGTAATGTTATATAGTTATCTTCTATGATTTGGCTTTGAAAAGGTGAAAGAAAGGTTCTAGACTTTGTAGCGTGTGAAAACTTGGATTTAAAGGGGTGACAGGCTGTTAAAATTTTATAACTATGGCAAAAAAATTTTAAACAAAATTTTGGGATCCCAGTTTGTGTTCTGGTGGATGATGACTGGAATGACATGCATTAATGCCTTTTGTCACTTGTGGGGGTTGCATTATGGTTAGCATTTGGATTTTGTCACCTTTTTCATGTGGCTTTGTTCTAGGAATCTTTATTAAATACTTTATGACAAAAAATAATTTTTTGAAGTTGAAATGGTGGAAATGAGCATAGGTTTTGTTGTCTCCACTTTGTTTTTTACATACAAAATAATTACTTGGTGATACTTTAGTGCTATCAATATTTAAATGTTGGTCTAGCTTGTTTGAAAGGTGGATGAAAAAATAATTGTCGTCCTTGAAGTGTGGATGAGAAAAATAATTCGACTCAAATTTGTTGGTAATTTGAGCATAACCCAAGTTCAATTTATTGAGATTGAGCCAGCCTTGGGCAGACAAAATTAGCTTAGAGGTCAGGCTTAGGGGGCTAAGGCAACCCCAAAACAATTTGGATAACTCTTCATCTTACTACATCCGCTGAAGTTGCACCCCTAGTTACAAATTACTAGCTACCTTAATTTAAACCAAAATCGTAATTTAATTGCTGAACTTAATCATTTTTCATTGCACATCTAACAAGGCTTCATTTCTCAGTGTTAAATTCTTTTGTTTCCTTTGGATCATGAATTTTGGTGAAGATTTGAAAAGGATGAAAAAAGTGATTGAATAAAATATAAATTAATTTTTTCTTTATTTCTTTTTCCATTTCTAAATCACTATCTAAATTTATGATTCAAACACAATTAATGACTGTGTTCGAAAAGTAGACTCTTCACATCTACAACATAATCTGGAACTCAGATGAATTGAAAATGTTGATCATAAAAATGAGTGTACATGAGATCATATCTCAATAGTTAACCAAAATTAAAATGGAAAATAATTGTAACATAATGGTGGAAAAGGTTTTGCATAAAGTTAATATAAAGAGGCAGAAGCTAGCTAGACCTTGTATTGAATTTGTAAGTTCAACATGTGTCAACTTCAAACTCCTTATTTCTAGCTACATTTCTTTAGAAATATCCCCCACCTACCCAGGTTAGGTTGGTTTGTCTCCCATCTCTCTAACAATTTCATCAGTCTCAAACAAATTATTTTTCAACATTTGATTGCAGTTTTAAAATTAATGTGCATAAGATATATTGCAATAGAATCGAATGGAGAAAAAGGATTCATGTAGCCGACTCCATTTGATAGGACTTAAGGCTTTGTTTGGCTTAGTTTGGTTTATAAGATATGTAGCAACATGGAATTCAAGGCTTATGGAAGACCAGCTTTTTTGAAGGGTCTGGATAATTTATTAAATAATTGTCATCCTTGACAAGCTTCACCATAGAAAATACTTACTGTTACTTTGCAGTGTGTATCAGATTGAATCATCATCAACTATCCAATACTTACTCTTTCCTTTTGATATCTCTCTAATTCCTACCCATATAAGGAGAAAATGAGTTGGCTAATATGGCTTCATTAAATTCTTCTGGTATTTATCTTGTTTTCTCAACTAGTAGTTATTACTACATATTCATCATCATCATGGTCTTCTCCTACTTCTGCATGCCATACGTGCCTTGAGGACCAGAGATTCGCACTACTCCAATTTAAGAGAACATTTACCATAACTGATTTTTCCTTTCCTCAGTGTGAATTTGATTCTCTCCCTAAAATGATGTTTTGGAATGAGAGTACTGATTGCTGCTCATGGGAGGGGGTTACCTGCGACTGGTTGAATGGTCATGTGATTGGGCTTGACCTCAGTTGTAGCGCTCTACATGGCACCATTGAAGCCAACATCACCCTCTTCCACCTTCGTCAGCTCCAGAGGCTCAATCTTGCCTTGAATGACTTCAAATTTTCTAGAATTTCATCTGAGTTTGGCTCGTTTGCAAGTTTGATCCATCTCAACCTCTCCAACTCTTTATTTGCAAGCAGAGTTCCTTCAGAAATCTGTCATCTATCCAAATTGATTTCCTTTGATCTGTCTCTTTTTCATTATGAGGTGAGTCTTGAACAGCACACTTTCAATATGCTCCTTCGAAACCTAAACCAATTAAGAGAACTACACCTTGATGAGTTGGATATTCCTTCACCTAAGCTCATGCTTTGCTAAATGTATCTTCTTTGACATCTCTCAGTCTTGCTTCTTGTTAACTAAGTGGGAAATTCCCAGAAAAAAATTTCCAACTTCCAAACCTACGAAAGCTCAATGAATAGGATAATTTGGGCGTCAGAGATAAACTTTCAAACTTCAATGTGACTAGTTCTCTTCAGTTTCTTGATCTCTCCCTGACAAGGTTTTTTGGATAACTTTCTAATTCAATCAGCAATCTTAAAGCCTTGAATAGTTTGTACCTCTTTGAGTGCAACTTTTTGGGGTCCATTTCCAACTTCTCTTGGGAATCTTACACAAATCACCAATTTGGACTTCTGGGCTAACAGCTTCAGCTGTCAAATCCCTTCATCAATTTCAAACCTTGCAAAGTTTACTTAATTGGATCTTTCCAAGAACAATTCGAATGGGCAAATACCGGATTCCCTTGGCAACATAAGCCAACTTGCTTTCTTGACCCTTTCTGAAAATCAACAAACAGGTCCCATTCCTTTGTATGCTGTTGGGATTTCAAAGCTAACTTACATTGGATTGCAAAAAACTCACTAAATGAGACAATACCATCTTGGATGTTTGCTCAACCTTCATTGATTTTTATAGATTTGAGCAACAATATGCTGTAGGGACCAATTCCAGGATCAGTATATGAACTCCAGAACCTAACATACTTGAGGCTTTCATCAAATAACTTCAGTGGTGTAATTGAGCTAGATAAGTTCCTTAAGCTAAAAATTTGTCCTATCTTGATCTCTCATATAATGGTCTCTCATTGAACATCAACAACAGTGTCAACTCTACCTTGCATTACTTTGAGACTATAGGATTAGCTTCTTGCTACTTAAGCAAATTCCCAAACTTCTTGAGAGTACTGCATGATTTGATTGCATTAGATCTTTCAAACAACAAAATTCATGGTGAAGTTCCAAAATGGATATTCGACGTGGGAAAAAATACATTGGATACTTTAGATCTTTCTCATAATTTCCTTACGAGTTTAGAGTGTCTTCCATGGAAGAATCTAGAACATATTAACCTGTACTCCAACTTACTCCGAGGACAACTCCCTATTCCACCTATCACCACAATTGCTTTCTCTATCTCAAACAATAAATTGACAGGAGAAATCCCAACTTTGATTTGCAGTCTGATGTCACTTGAAGTTCTTGACCTATCAAATAACAGTCTGAGTGGTGTGATTACACATTGTTTGGGAAACATAAGCATTAACCTCTCGGTGTTGAGTTTACGGATGAATAGCTTTCGTAGCATCTTTACTGCAGCATTTGCAAAAGGCAACATGCTGAGGAGTCTTTACTTGAATGACAACAAAATTAAAGGACATGTTCCACGATCTCTGCTCAATTGTAGACACTTGGAAGTTATAGATCTTGGAAAAAAGAAGATAAATGATACATTCCCCCACTGGTTGGAAACTCTTCCAGAATTGCAGGTTCTTGTCTTGAGGTTTAATAGGTTTCATGGTCACATGGACACCTCGAAGACCAAGAGCAAACATCCTTTTCCGAAGTTGAGAATTATTGACATATCGTGCAATGAGTTCACTGGCCTTTTGCCAACAAATTATATCAAACAATTTGGAGATATGATGAATGTTGATGAATTTGAAAGAAAATTGAAATACATGGGCCAAACATATTATCAAGATTTTGTGGTGGTGATGTTTAAAGGATCTTAGCATATTATTAAGAATCTTAACAATCTTCTCAATCATTTATTTTTCAAGAAATAAATTCCAAGGAGATTCGTGGTCTTAACTTATCTAATAACAACCTCAAAGGCCACATCCCAACTTCACTTGGAAATTTGAAAAACCTTGAATCGTTGGATCTTTCCTCAAACGAGTTTGTGGGGGAGATTCCTTAGCAATTGACAAGTTTGATGTTTCTTGAGGTACTAAACCTTTGGGATAACCAACTAGCAGGACCAATTCCTCAAGGTAGCCAGTTTAACACATTTGAAAATGATTCACACAGCAGGAACTTGGCTTTATGTGGATTCCCCTTATCAGAGAAATGTAAAGAACCACAGCCACTGCCACCTACACCAACACTCCAACAAGACAAAAATTCAGACTGGTCAAGCTGGTTTGGCTAGAAAGTTAGTGATGGGGTATGGATGCAGATTTGTGTTTGGAATGGTTATGGGATATCTTATGTTTGTAACTCGAAGACTAGAATGGCTAATGAAAATAGTTGAAGGAAAACAACATAAGAAGGTGAAAAGGCCCAACAAGGGTGCGCGCTGATGCAATGAAAGAATAAATTATAAAAAACAGGTGGCATTATTAGGGTAAGTGCAATTTATCTCTAAAGCATTACTTTGTTGATTACCTTTTGTGGATTCTATCTATAAGCTATATTTGAGTGACTAATGATTTTTATTTCAAAACTAGATATGTTCCATTTAGTAGCACTATAAAGCAATGGTATCCACTTGAAGGAGTGTCTCACCTAGGTGCTGCATTTGAGTGTGTAGCAGCTATACTAGATCATTTAAAAAGCTTTACCCTTCTTGTTGTATTGAGTTCTAAAGCTTTGTTAACTTTTTAGCTTTATTTAAGCACAAGTTAAATAAGAGTTGCATGTCATGACTCTTTATTGTTTCTTTCCTTGGATCATTTAGCAGCCTTTAGAGATTTGTAATTTTGTATGTAATTGTTTTTAAATTCCATTTCAGTCACTGAAAACTTGGCCTTGCCAAATTTTTTACTTTGAAATGCAATCTTACAAGTTACAACTCAAACCATTCCCCCCTTGTTACATTCTTAATCATTTTGAATGATAGAAATCTTGGCTACTAGATAGGGAATTCACATTGAAAAAAAATGTTATATGCTACTCTTTCAACAGTGTTTTTACCCGTTGCTATTGTAGTCCAGTTGACTTCCTATATCTTGTCTCTTCCACACCTTTGTATCACTAAACAGAATTGATGATAATTAGTTCTTTTTTCTTCTTTTTTCATCTTCAATTGAGATTGGGGTATCAAACTGGAGATATTTTCTAGCACTTGTTTTTATAGAGATGTGGGATTTTTGTGATTAATTATAGTAGGAAAATGTTGATATGTATTGATTGAAAAGTTCTCTCATAGCAAGAAAACTTTTGGGATTGTGAAGCCTGATTAGTATTGTACTCCTCTTACTCTATCGCAGATCTTTGTGTCATGTTTTTTTGTTTGTGATTGATTCGTTTTGCTAGTGCTTGTATCTATGGTTTATTCCATTTCCATTTGCTAAGGAAAACTTGACACACACACACACACACACAGAGTTGGGTTTTCTTTTTTTCTTATTCTCTGTTTTCAATTGTTTATTTGAGATTGTCATTCATTACATCCTCCTGAGAAGCTAATTTGTCTTTTTATATTGTTGCAGTTTCTCTGCCAACTCTCTCAAATACAATGAACTATTGAATGACTGCTTATGGCCATTAAGGCCTTGTTTGGCTTAGTCTAAAATAGCTATTTTTTTTTTGGCTATTTGAGCAAAAAATAAATAGCCCTTTTGACATTGGCTTATTTAGCTGACAAAAAGAAAAAAATTTCACAATTTTTTTTTAAACTTCCCCAAGCATACAAAATCTTCAGATGTGAAGAGTAGGATGCTGATTTTCACATTCAAAAGCCAAAAAAAAAAAAAAAATTAACTAACTGATGTTTCAATATAAGTTTTTTCCTTTTTACTAAGCTTGAAATTTAATTTTTTATCTGGTTACAAACATAATGGCAAATTTCATTGATTTTTTTTTTGAGATTTGGTGAAAATACAATAAATTTTATAACTTTGACATAATTATATTGATTTCATTTCACGAGTAAGAGCATCTCTAACCTTTCATTACTTTTCATTATTCTTGATCTAATTTGATTTCAATTTTGAATAAAGTTTTTGATTTAATATGAACTATTTCAATCCTTTCATTAATTTTTTATCAAAATCTTTTTAAAAATTCTCATTTATTTCAAAATTTTATTTTCTTCAAATTTGTTGAAAAAATCATATCCACCAATACCTTATATTTTTAAATTTTCATCCAATTGAATTTAATAAAAAAAATATTTCTCCCTTAATTTGATAAAAAAAAAAATTAGAGATTATTTTTTAACATTTTTATTGAATTTAAATTTTAAAAAAAAATAAATAAAGAGGTCATTTGATAATAGGCTGATTTTAGTAAAAACAAAATCAAAAAATTATTTAAAAAGTTTAAAAATCAAAAAGATTTGCAAAAAGCCAAAGATTTCTTCTCATTTTTGCAACGCTCTCGGAGTAAACCCTTAAAACATACAATATTGAGATGCTTAGACAAAGAGAATAAAGCATAATTACATTTCATCAGAGTATTTCTTACAAATGTATTACATGTTGACATCAAAAGTAAATGCCCTACGGGCTTACAACTTTCCAAGCCAATACTTGGTTACAAAAAGGGAGAGTACTAACTCTGCACAAAATAAGCCCTTGGCTTGATATACATGTAATACAACAAAACAACAAAAAAAGAGAAGTCCAAGAGCCTCAAGCCTTCCAAGCTACGTCCTTGGAGGTGGCATACTACCTGCACCTGAAAATGATGTCCCATATAGGGTGAGCCAACGCCCAGTAGAGATATGCTAAACATACTATGAGCGATAACTAAAACATGAGCATTCGATAGATGTTAACACCGGTCAACCAACTTACAACATAATTCAAACTCATGACAAATATGTCCATGTTCATTTTACTTTCCTTTACTTAATAGGTTTCAATTTAGAAACATGGCTCAGAACCTGGCCAAACAATTCAAATAAGATTGCATCTCATATAAAAACAATTCCTTTATCCACAATTATTTCCAATAAGATAACATTCATATCAACACACTCTTCCATAATTCACGATAGATACACATATTTGCTGTATCAACACTTCAACAGATACACATATTTGCTGTATCAATGGAGTCCATCCCCTATCTCCTCCCAAATAACATCAAGTTTAGGAGTCCATCCCCTATCTCCCCTAAACCGTGGAGTACATCCCCTATCTCCTCCCACACAAAACAATGTATATAAACAAATATCATATACATAATCAACCAATACACATATTTGCTGTATTAATCCACCCGTCATATTCAATGACATACTCAATTGATTAGTTTCAATTTGCCTAATCATCATGCATTGTCTACAACAATCAAGACTATCCTCCACCGATATCCCAAAACATTATTTCTAAAACAGATAATAATTACATCCAACAGATAAATATCAACAATTTACGAAGGTGAGTGATTAATAATTCCAACCACCATTCTAACACATAATGCGCCAATTTCATTATTTCATAATAAATGTCATTAATTACCCTAATGACCCGAATATACCTAAACATGGCATTTTCTCAATTTTTCTCAATATTGACCCAAAGGCTCAATATTATCAACAACACCAATAATCTCTTTTTAAGACCCAAAATACACATTTATGAGTCAAAAGGACAAAGCCCCGCTTTTCAACATTATACATCTCAAACCCTAACTTCTCAAATCAAACCATCTATACAAATACTCAACATTTATGTTAAAACACATAAGAATGAGTAGGAATCCCTACCTCAAAAGATGAAACCCAATGAAGGAGATGAAGAAAATCTCGAAATGCTCAAAACCAAGAAATTTTCGGATTGAAAGAAAGCTCGCACCAAGCTTTACACTTTTTGTAAAGGCTCAAGGGTAGGAGATCACTCTAGCTAGATCAATCCTTAGAGAGAAGGGGAAAAGTAGTGAGAGAAGCTTCAAAAAGGGTTTCTAGAAAGTAAGAGAGAGAAAAAAGTGTGAAAAGTGATTCAAAATCACCCAGCTGCCAACTGATATATGTGTGACCGCTCGAGCGGAGAATAGGACACTCGAGCGTCAAACACGAAAACTGGACCCGCTTGAGCGCAAGACACAATTGCAAAACACACCCGCTCGAGCGCAAAGAAAAACCCGCTCGAGCGTAGATTACACTCCTCCAGTACTTTTGCAGACAATGAAACACCGCTCGAGCGCGACCCGCTCGAGCGTAAGAAACTCGCAGCAGAGCGTGAAAAACACATCTGTAGAAGTTTTGCAGAGGTCCAAATGCTGAAAGTGTGCAAAATCCGCTCGAGCGCAAAGGGACCCGTTCGAGCGGACCACCAAAAACCTGGGCGACAAGAATGGGAACAAAAGCTCAACCAACCCGTAACAAACTTGCCCAACACATCCTAAAACCAAATACAAGGAATTGAAGGATGACAACAAGACGAACACAACAACCAACTCCACGGAACCTAAGTCCAGAATACTGTTAAACAATGAAGGAAAACCGGGATCGCTATAATTTTTCCATTTTTTACACATTTTTTTGGATAAAAAGCAAAAGTATTTTCCAAACACTTTCAATTCTTTCAACTCATATTTTAATTTGGATAAATTACAAAAACACCCACTAAAATTTGCTTAAAAAATTATTTGCCCCATGTGGTTTTGAAAATTATATCTTACTAATTAACAGTTTTTACTGATGTCAAAATTTTATTTTAATTATTAATTTAGGTAATTTTATCATTGTATATTAAAGTAGTGAGAAATTTTATTTTTTTTAGTTAATTATGTTAAATAAAAAATTCTAACAAGTGGGTATTTATAATTTTTCAAATTATATGATGTAATCTGTATTTAAATAGGTGTAATTATAATTTACCCTTTTAATTTTTTTTAAAAAAAAAAATTACAAATTCACTTTTTAAAATTTGCTTAAAATATGATTTACCTTATGTGTTTTAGAAATTACACCCACCTCTTGAAATTTATAATTTCATAATAAATGACCATTTTTATTAATAAATTATAAAGTAAATTAACATTTTTAATAATATTATAATTTATTTCAATTAATAATTTAAGTAATTTTATCATTATATAGGAGAGCAATTAGAAATTTTATTTTTTTCAATTAATTATACTAAATAAAAAAATTTCCGAATATTTATAATTTTTTAAATTATAAAAAATAATTCATATTTTAAATAAATCATAAAAAATATATTATAATTTATCCCAAAAAAAAAAAAAAACTAGACAGCACAGAAATAAACAACTCCCCAAGCAAACCTAGGAATGGAGTGGTACTTATAAATTTGTTGGCTGCTAGTGTTGTCGGGGTTTTAGTGTTTGGTTGCCGAAGAGTTTTTGCCGTGGACGGGGTTGTGGATTCGGGTTATGGGGTTATAGGACAGAACTTATTGTTATTGAAGAGTTATTGCCCGAAACTTTCACAGGTTCTTCGGGTTTTCAAAGAGCAAGGTTTGGTTTTGGCTGCTCTTCTGGGTCTCTCAGCATTTTATCTATGGCTGAAACTTCAATTACCACTCTTTGGCCTTGGAAGGTACACATTTTATACTCTTAATGGGGATTAGTTTTATTTATTCTTTTCATATTAGATTTTTGTCTTGTGATAGGAATGAACTCTTAAGAATTCAAGTTGTTGGGTTTATGCCTATTTAATGTTGTTTGTACTTAAGAGTGTAATTTGTGAATGAAAGCACTTCTCAATTTTTTTATCCGCAGCAGCTTCTTATGCCTGAATTTTGTTGTTAGTTTTTCTTGATAAATGGTAAAGTGTAATTTGTACACATTTTTCTATTGCTTAATTGCATTTGTTGGAGACGAGTGTTGGCTAGTTGATGTAGTGCTACCCTACGGGGTGCATTTATTGGAGTCCAAGAGTTGGCTGGTCTCATCTCTGTATGATGCAGTTTTCCATTCTCCTGTTCCCCCACTTACTTATTTTAAAAAATAAAAATAAAAATAATTGCATTTACTGGTCAGAATGCCTTGTTTGACTAATAGTAAGATGTTATGTATGGCCCCAAACCAATTAATATGTTGGAGAGAATGCAACATGTAGTCCTTCGAGGGGTCAAAAGAACCTCTTTTCATTTTGTAGAGCAGAATTTTTTTCTTCACTGCATGTGTTGTGTGATATCTTCTATGATTTGGCTTTGAAAGGGTGAAAGAAAGGTTCTAGACTTTGTAGCATGAGGAAGAGCCAGAATAGACTTGGATTTAAAGGCTGTTAAAATTTCTTAACTGACAAGAATTTTTACAACTAATTTTGGGTAGTTGGTGTTAAGTTGTACAGGGCAGGGAGAGAGTTGAGGTGAGGAATTAGGTTTTAGGTTGAAAAATCAATGGATGGTGGAGCTAATTGTGATTGAATGGAAAATACGCTTTGCATATAATGATGTAGGATAACAGTCAGAAGTTTAATAGCCATCTACAACATTTAATTTGCAGTTAAGGCTTAGAATGGTCTGTGGTTTTAAGGTTTTTGAGGACAGAAGGGATGTATTATTGTGCTTATAAAAAAGGGATGTACTATTGTATGTAAACCACCATTGGTTACTTTTATGTTTGAGGCTGCTGTTCTTTTTAATACATGTTCATGCAATCGGGTGCTTCTATGTTTATAGGCTACTATTATCTTTTCAATGATCATAGAAAAGAATGCAGCCTGTAGAAATTTTGCAATCTTGTGTGCATGTGCACACATGCATGTTTTTTTTTTTTTTAAAATTAGGAACTTGTCATTGTTTATTTGATATTGATGTATACCAGTGTGAGAGTTGGCTGAAAAGGAATCTGAGGATGGTGTTTTCAAAATGCTTAGCATTGATGTTACGCAGTTCTTAACAACTATACTTATTGGCACAACGTATTGCCCTTCCTGTCTTGCAATCAATCATCATTCTCAACTTGATTTCTGAATATTATGTCTTATTGTAGATTTATTTATGTACAGTGTGGTAAACATTGGAGCAACTGCACTTGTCACAAAGCAGCAACGACAATATTTGGTGAAGCTGGTGTGTAGTGCAGCTACTGGGGTGATGATCTGTATGTCTAGTTTCCTTGTTTAATTATTTATCCAAAAAAAAAGTTTCCTTGTTTAATTAGTTGAAGGACATATATTCAATAGCGAAAATTTTGGGATAAAAATAAAGCTTGAGATTTCAAATGCCCAAACATGCTATCATTAATGCTTTAGGCCATAGAAGATTATTCTCCAAATGTCAAATCCGTATAGCTGTTAGTGGGTCTCCTAATTTAGAATTTGTCAGTCTAAAGTTGCTGAGATTGTATTTGCTATAAATACATATTTGGCTTTCTTGTATTCTAGCTAGTAGTAGTAGTACCTGCATAGAAACTCATTTATATATTGATGTGTGTCATAAACCAGATATTATCCCTTTAATGATATATCAGGTTGCTGTTTTGCTCCTCACTGAATTTACTCCAAAAAGTATAGCTGTTCACAACGCCACTGAGGTTGCTAGGTTTGTGGTAAGTCTTGAAGTTGCTTCTTTCTTTTGAATTGAACCAAAGATCACTTGGAGTTTTTTGACAGTCACCGTAAAAGAGTTCTTTTTGTCTGTTGTTGTGATGGGTTGATATGAGTGCTTTTAAGTTAATTTAACCTGTGTCACTTGCAATGCCTCTAGGTCAGGCCAGTGGCGTGGCTTTCCTTAAATTATGGGAAGAGTTGTTACATGTCTATCAATGGGAATGATGCTAAAAATGCTTGGTCTGAAAGGAAGAAGGTGTGCTTTATCCTGAACCTGCTTTGATCTCTTTGTAACTTCTATGTCATGTTGTATCTAGTATCTTTATCGAAAGAGGGAAGAAAAGATAGCTGCTTTTGATGATTTGTTTTGGTCTTTATGGTCTGTTGTTTTATTGGTGATGTTTCCAGTGCTAGTTCAAGTTCTATTAGTATTTTGGGTAAACTACCAATAGATTCTAGATAGTTAGACCTAAATTCCATCAAGTCTTATTGAAAATAAGTCCTAATAAAATCGTCGCTAAAAATAATTTTTTGTGACGATTTTTTGCGTGTCACTAAAATTGACAATTAGTGACCTTTTTTGTCTCGAGTTTTTATAAATTGTCGCTTAAAACTTACCATTAATGACTTTTTTTGTGATAAAATTTTCAAACTGTTGCTAAAAGTTAAAATTAGTGACATTTTTTTGTAATGATTTTTTTAAATTATCGCTAAAACTTATAATTAGTGGTGTTTTTTGGGACAAAATTTTCAAACTGTCGCTGAAAATTAACAATTAGTGACTGTTTTTTAATAATTTTTGATGAAAAATGCCATTAATTATAATAGGTCTATTGGAAATAAGTCCTACCTATTAGGACCTAAACGTAACTCCCCCTAGTATTTTCTTGGATGTTTTTGTTGTTTCTTTAAGGCAATTTTTCATCAACAATGATTATTCATTTCAAGGATTTGGTGAAGCAAATAAATTTAGAAAAATCATGAATAAGACATTTTCTATAGGATGCCTTGACAATATCTGAACTTTTGTTACCTTGCAATTTTTATTATTGGTGGTTATAAGGATGTTCCAGTTGTTTGTGTGGTGTTTTGCATCACAAGTCATGTGAATAGTGAATATAAGCAGTAGGAGAGGATGAAAGAAGTCTGTTTGCAGTGAATACAAGTCATGTGAATCTGTATGCTTATCATTTATTTTTTTACTTCCTATATGGTATTCTGTTCTGCATGTTTTCGCGTGTGGCTAATTTTTTCTTCGATACTCAATTATAAACTTTCAGTGTTTATGGGTTGGCAATTTTTTCGTGAAATTGTGGCTATAAGATAATGCGTCAATTGACCTTGTCAATTTTGAGGTGCTAGTGAACCATATGTTACTGAAGATGAACTGAAGTTGATGTTGCGAGGAGCAGAATTAAGTAGGACAATAGAGGAGGAAGAACAGGTAAAGGAATATGCTTCTTTTGAGTTTCCAATGTTTATGTTTGTTCTTGGTTTCATTGTATGTTCTGAAATACTGACAATGTCACCTGTAAAATACATGAAACTGACATTTATAATATATTGGCCTAACAAAATATGTGATAAGTATTTGCACAGCTAATTATCGCTTAACATGCTCTAAAAGAGCTAAGGACTTAATAAGATTTATAACAAAACACTTAATTAATCTAGACTCTGAAAAAGATAAATAACATAAAACTACCATATCACCCCCTATCTAGAAAATTGCAAAAATAGTATTGATCAAAGAAAATTTTCCTTTTTTCGTCTTATAGCGTATATTTTAAGGGTTGATCACCATCAAAATCATATATATTAATATATATTTCCAGATGAATTTTACTTTCTACTTTCCAGAGGATTCTTTTTTTTTTTTTTTTTTTTTTATGAAAAATCAACAAGAAGTTTTGTTAAAGAAGAAAGTGTGGAGGACAAGAAGTCGCTCATACATGATACAAGAACCAATCAGAGATAAAACAACTATAAAAAAGAACAAAACAAGAAAATCCAAACACTAAGGGGTTGCAAATGTAAGTGTTTCTGAATAAAACTGTATATTAGTCTTGAATTCATTGAACAAAGAATACATACATCATTTATATTGAGTACCACTAATTCTAATCCTGCATGAATACATTACTGAGATATATAGAAGTCTAATAGATATAAGACACTTATTCCTAATCCTAGGAGAACACATTCTCACACCCCCGCTCAAACTCAAGGTGTTTTAACAGAAAACACTGAGAGTTTGTCAAGAAAAAACCGAAACCGAGCAGTGGTGTGAGTCTTAGTGAAGAAGTCAGCAAGTTGCAGAGCCGAAGAGACAAAAGGAAGCGAGATAAAGCCAGACTACAGATGCTGACGGACGAAGTGACAATCAATCTCAATATGCTTTGTCCGTTCATGGAAGACAGTGTTATGAGCATTTGAATAGCACTTCGGTTGTCACAATAGAGAGAGGTCGGGGAAGATTGAGGGACGCCCAACTCAGATAAGAGATTACGAAGCCAGACAATTTCAGTAGTAGCATGAGCCATAGCACGATACTCAGCTTCGGCAGTAGAACGGGCAACAACAGTCTGTTTCTTGCTTTTCCAAGAAATTAGGGAATCGCCAAGAAACATACAGAAACCAGAAGTAGATTTACGATCATTAACATCACCAGCCCATCAGCATCAGCATAAGCCACCAAGTCTAAGGAAGAAGTAGAAGAGAACAGTAAGCTCTGAAAGATAGTATTGCGAAGATAGCGAAGAATCCGAAGCAAAGCAGCCCAATGTGTAGAGCGAGGGGCAGAAACAAACTGACTAATCACATGGACAGCATAGGCAAGATCAGGGCGAGTAACTGTCAGATAGACTAAGCAACCCACAAGCTCGCGATATAACGTAGGATCATCTAGAGGAACCCCATCAGTAGTGTTGAGCTTTACATTAAGCTCAATGGGGGTATCAGACAGCTTAGTGTCAGTAAGTCTGGCACGATGGATAACCTCGTTAGCATACTTAGCCTGGGACAGAAAGTAACCCTTGGGAGAAGAAGCCACCTTAATGCCAAGAAAATACCGCACTGGTCCCAGATCCTTCATTTCGAAGGTGCGGAAGAGATGCTGCTTGACCTCAGAGATAGCAGAAGAGTCAGAGTTAGAGTCAGTGATGATCATATCATCTACATATAGTAAAGAGCAAAAAATCAGTCGAGGTATGTTTAGAAATAAAGCAGAGTCGGAAAGCAGAAGGATGAAACCCA
>JAPPVO010001941.1:0-20245 GCA_030407325.1 Camellia japonica | reverse complement strand
GTGCGATAAACGAGTACCCATTAGACTAAAAGAGAAGTTATATAGAACGGCTATTAGCCCAGCGATATTGTATGGGATGGAATGTTGGGTAACTAAGAAACATGTAGATAAGATGAGTGCTGCTAAGATGAGGATGCTAAGGTGGATGTGTGGCAAGACTAGAAAAGACAGAGTTAGGAATGAGTATATTCGAGCATGGGTAGGAGTAGTACCGATAGAAGATAAGTTAACAAAGAATAAATTGAGATGGTTTGGTCATATACAATGGACACCAACAAAGACAGTAGTAAAGAGATGCGATACAATGACAGTAGATGGTAGTGTTAGGGGAAAGGGTAAACCTAGATTGACGTGGATTAGTGTAGTAAATAAAGATATAAATCTCCTTAATTTGACTAATGAAATGGCTTTGGATAGAGTCGAGTGGAAAAGAATGATTCATACAGCTAACCCCAGTTGATGGGACTTAAGACTTGGTTTGGATGGAAAAAACTGAAAATGGTTACTGTCTAAAATCTATCTTCATAAGACTGCCCCCAAATAATGGTTTCAAATAGTGTTTCATTCCACATAAGGTAAGAGAATAATATAGAAACAACATAGCAGATACTGCACATGGGAGCGATATGTAGCTATGGTATGGTATAACCAAACCAAACCAAACCAAACCAAACCAAACCAAGCTTTAATTCCCATCAAATAGGGTCGGCGAAGCTATGGTATGGTATACACCAAAATTTTGTAGTGATTTAGTCACCGTTCGATTGATCAAGACAAATAAATTGTTCATAATTAATCAAAGTCAAGATGGTTGAAGCCTTCAAAGAGATGTGGATCCCACTAAAATTATGGGGCTTAACCCATTTTACAATATGGGCCATGCCAACAAAAAGTGTCCACCCGTTTTGACAAGTTGGGTCAAACAATTGGTTCAACTAGAAGGTGCAAGTCCCATGAGGACACTCGTCAAAATCTACCAAGAAGTGAGAAATTGTAGGAAAGCTACTATAGACGTTGGATTACAACAATCCCTGCACACTGAATCAAAAGATAAAAAACAACACCCAATTAGTACACATTAACGTGTGTTTGGGAGGGAAAGATTGAGTACACACCTAACCTTTGGCATAATGCACAAAGTGATGGTCCCAAGATTTGAACTCATAACCTCAAGGTTATTAGGCCAAGTCATCACCATTATAATTGGTGTAAGCCATAGAGGATTGTACCCATTTTATATGAATTGTGTTTTTCTTTGTCAATACCAAGTATAATTATTTTATATATTTATGTAAATGTGTTTCTTAAAATAAAAATATAAACACTCTGAAGATGCTCCTTCTCTCAAGATATTTTCACAAAGGATGTTCTCGCTCTCCCGCTCCCACTCCTGCTTCATGAATGGGTGACCTACAGCATACCCATATTGTTCCCTATTTGTGCTACTTAAACCCAAATGGTTGGGAGCTCACCTGCGGAGAACTTCATTAAAAAGTTGTTATAATAAGTAAGATAACTTGTTGTGGAAAAATAATCTATCATAATATGGTGGTATGACTAG
This sequence comes from Camellia japonica, assembly GCA_030407325.1. Lineage (NCBI taxonomy): Eukaryota > Viridiplantae > Streptophyta > Magnoliopsida > Ericales > Theaceae > Camellia > Camellia japonica. The sequence continues at coordinate 18,684 of JAPPVO010001941.1, read as the reverse complement.
TTTTTTAGGAAGAGGGAGATTTAGGAAGACCGAAATTCCAGTGGTGTAACTAGTTTTATGGGGAGAGGAAATTTGAGGAACATAGAGTGCTTCTAGTAGACCATCTCCAATAAAGGCAAGTAATTTCACAAAACTAAATTACAAGTCACTCGTTCAATCATGTAAAAATAATAAATAAATAAATAAATATAGTGGATCTATGATAACTACAAGAGCTTCTAGGGTAGCTAACATCAACTGAAACTACTTGACTCTCTTATTGCACCATTATTGATACTACGGCTAGTCTCATTCCAAATCTTCTTTACCGTTATATAGGAAGAATATATATGAACACGGGACACAAATATTATAGAATACAAACACTAACACAAGAAAGATTTCAAAAAATAAGGAAAGATGCAATTGGAAAATATAAGTAAGGATGCAGACATCTTGCCCTCCCCATACCTCACTTTAATAGGAATCTTGTGCACTGCGTTGCCTTTTTTTTATGTAACTAGGAGGACATGACAATAAATTAAAAACAAAAACAACTTATTCTTTCTTTTTATCATAAATGCATTTATGACTTATTATCTCAAATTATCAATATAGTAAGAAATTATTTGATAGGTTATATTTGTTTGCATGAATCTTTTTAATAAATTATATTCATTCATAAAAATTCCTTTGAGGTCAAGACATTCTAAAAGAGACCAAGACATTCTATAAATAACTTACATACATATATTTATATATATATATATATATTTCCCTCCACCTATGTTGCATATACAAGTGTCGACTGCAAGCAAGGTTTTGATACCGTTCCATACCAGCCAGTATATACCATTTTGCAAAGAAACCGGTATAAAAGCAGTGTAATTTCGTCACACCTCTCTTGGACAATATCGGCGAGTTTCGGCCATACTGGAAGTTTTCAGCCGGTATCTCGAAAATTCGGGCTTTGTTTGGTTTGGTTTGGTTTTTAGAATTTGTTTTCTGAAAAAAATTGACAAAACTAAAAACTAGTTTAGTGAAATAATAATAATAAATAAATAAACACTCATCATTTTCATATGGTTCTACATTTTGAGGGCAAAAATAATTTAAAATATTAAAACATCTTTTTGGTATTTATTTTTGTCAAACTAATTTCTATGTTTTTAGAAAAATTTCAATAATCTGATTATGAAATTGAAACCAAACAAAGCCTCGATGTTTCAGATAGCAGTTTACACGTTTGTATATAATCTAATTAGGTCCCATTTACTACATATATATACTAATAACATAATAGGAAAGAATATTTTCTTTTAAAACATATATATGGAGATGGTACGTGTTTTAGCCCTTTTGAGGTATTTGGAATTTATTATTAGATGTTTTGAAGCCTCTTTTTGCATATATATTTGTGTTTGATAAATGTTTATGTTATCTAAAAGTTATTTAGTGTTAGGTAGCATTTTTTTTTAAATACATATATAATATATGTGGCGATAAATTTGAAATGGTATCCGAAAACTTAACAGTACTGGTAATTACCGTACCAATGAACAAAATGGTATCTTGGCTGGTACGGATTCTGAACATTAAGTGTAGGTATCGTCTCAATTTTTATTCATTTTATTCTCATGTCAAAGGACACAGGAACACTGCAAAAAATTCATATTTCTTAACATAATTTTATTTTTTTAGGATAAATGGTGTTCACAAGATGCCATAGACCAATCCATGCATAATATGGGAGTTTCATGAATAGTTTTAGGGTAAACTCAAATTACTAAGGATGCTTGCTAGGCTGCTTTAGCAATTGCTTCTTTATTTTATTTTTTTTAATTTTTTGATTGGCACTGGAGTGTCCGGATCAAAGCCTGACCAATCCCCACGGATGCACAGGCCCTCAACAAAGAGTTTTTCACAAGTGCACCCCTGTTAATTCAAGGGTTTTCCCCTAGTCCGATGGCCCCAATGAATTGTCACCTAAGAAGTTTCGATCCTTGAACCTTGGAGGGAGTACACCCCAAGACCCAAGGCCTTGCCACCAAGCCAACCCCTTAGGGTTTTGGCAATTGCTTTTTTTAGCAACATTTTTGTTAACTTCTCTTTGTTTTTTATTGAACTTTCTGTATTTTTCTCCAAACAAGTTCACTTTTAAGTTCCTACAAGACTAGAACACCCTAAAAATAAAAAATAAATTTCAACATGTCCACTGAAGAAGAAAAAAAAAAGGAAAAAAAATGGTTTTTTGGTCTTCAAGGAACTTATCTAAACTAGGACCAGAAAAGCGTAACTTTTGATAAAAAAATTATAAATTAAAAAAAAAAAAAAAACCACTAAAGATAAAAATAGTTGGAAAAAATATGGTTTTTAGCATTTGTTACAAAGAGCCATAGTGCACATATCCTTACCCAAGTGTAAGTAAGTGTCCGACACGGATACTTCATACATTTAGAAAAAGTTCATGTACCATAGCCCCTCACCTATAGCTTATTAGGTAAACATTTGACTAACAGCTAACATCCCTTGAAGCATGACAGCTTGTATATAAACAAAAGCACCAAGGATAGTACTCATCTAATTTAATCCCAATCTTGTCTACATTTAAAACATACATCAGATATTAACAAACATTTAATTCACCACCACCCAGAATTTTGACACAAGCAGCTGCGTGAAGGGGTCAAATATGCACACGGTGGTTACGCAGGTCTGAGTACCAAGAAAATTCCATCAAAAATTCACTCATGTATGATTTTTCCCACAATAATTGATAGCAGTTTACAATTACCCATCTTTAGCAGGCAACTTGCTAGAAAAGGCATCTTAGTTTGGTCTCCGTCAGCACTAGCCTGTTTTCCAAGCTTCAGATCATGAAGACATGGACAAACTTCTAGGAATAAAGGTAGCTTTAAAGAAAACCATATTTTGCATGTAGCAAAAAAATGTTAAAAATTCACTTTGATAACTTTAAGGATGTGAACAAAATGAAAGACAATTCAGTTGCATCAGTCACTTCCTTGGCATAAACCCTTTTTTTCCTTGAAACATTATGGGTATGTTTGGTTTGGATTTGTAGAGTGATTTTGGAAAAAAAAAATTAAAAAATTTGTTTGGTTTGTAAATTTTCTAAAACAATTTTCAAAATCACTTTCTCTCTCTCCTACCTATCAATCAATCACTTTTTCTCTCTCCTCTCTCCTCTCTCCTCTCTCCTTCTCAATCACTTTTTCTCTCACATACATCTACTCAATTATAACAAAATATCAAATCATACCAAACTCCAAAACTACTTTCAAAATACATAACCAAACAAACCAAAAAAATTTCTAAACTCTCTCCCCAAAACAATTTTTAAAAACTACTCTCCCAAAACCAAACCAAACATACCCTATCTACCTCAGCCAACACTTGCAATAAACTTTTAGATTTCTCCCTCTATCAAAATTAGGTTTCATAACTTTTATGTTCGTTCGTTTGTTTATCGTTACTTCTCTATTATGTCAGAATTAGAAACTCCAATAACATGGATGACGAGGGCTATCTAGCATGACCAGACATAATTTACAAGAACTAGCTACTTGCAGATCAAAACTGACTTTGTGACTGTAAACTGGATCTTAATGGAACCTCCAGCTATTATACGGTCTGGTCTCCCACAACCAAGCATGATTCTCCACAAGTTTGCCAATTCTTACCTCAAAACTTCACATCACACCAAGTACAGAAACAGCAAAATGTACAAGAATTTCAGTGAACAATATATTCAGCTTTGATTCCCTACTAAATTACTCAACAAGTCAAACCCAAACCCAATACCAATACCAATAACTAGGGATGTAAGAAAAACTGATAAAACCAACCGAAATTTTAGTTTTTGGTCTATTTTCCATAACATATGGTTTGCTTCAGTTTTGAAACTTTTTATACCGATACAAACCGAACCAACCGAATATTATATTTAAATATTTTTATATTATAATTTCTTGAATATTATATGAGAAGTAACTAATATAATACATTTTTGTGATAAAAATTAAGGAAAAAAAATATTTATAGAGCAATTTTCATATATTTTTTTCATTTATTTTCAATGTAAAATTCTAAAATCTACTATAAAACTTTTCAATATTTCATATAAATTTCTCTTCTACATCAAACCAACAAAACCAATAAAACTGAACTGTAGCATACGATCTATATCGATTTCTCAATCATAAAAACCGAAACGATCGGTTCGGCGCTAAATATACTCTTAACAATGACCATACCGAACGGTTTACACCCCTACCAAAAACAAGTAAAAAAATACATATCACAACTATGATCGTTCTCATTATTGTTTTTTAACACCTTATAAGGACAAGCAAATAACAAAGAAACATGGAGTGCAAAAGATTGATGCGGACAAACAACATACCACAGTCATCGTCGTCGTCAGTGTCCCAATAAGGGGGAGAAGTTGACGGGGTTCCATTTTCCAACTGCTCAGAGGACCGCCATTCCACCAATGCTTCCCCAGATTGGCAACGCTGCTGCACACTTGAAATCTCCTCGAAAGACCTTCCAACTCCAGATTCCTCACTCGCAGTCCCAGCCATTTCCCACTCCACTGCTCCCTCCACACCCTTCAACTTCACATATTAGTCAGGAAGTAAACCCCATTAGAAGAAAAGTTCAAAAAAAAAACAAAACAAAACAAAACAAAACAAAAGCAACAGATTAATAAAAAAATAAATAATAAAAAAAAAAAAAAAAACTGCATGTGAATCTTCATCCTCTCAATAATGATATCTTATCCAAAAATGAACCATAAGTTGATATAAAAATGTCTCCTTTCTCAGAACAATTGAAAGATCTCCTCAAGTGCACACATTTTCAATTCAGCAATAATTTCTCAAACCTACCTTCCAAAATTGATAAAGACCCAAAACCCACGTCCAAAAACAAAAAATTTCAATAAACCCTAATTCTTAATTTTCGAACTACGCATAAAATCAAACTCTACAACGAATTCAACACGCAAAAAAAGGATTAAAAATTAACCCAATTCGATGAAACTCAACAAACAAAAAACCATGTGCATAAACCCAATTCGATGAAACTCTCATCAACCGATAGCCGAACAATCCATCAGGATCGCCCAAAAAAAAAAAAACCCTAAAACACCCAAACTCGATCGCGAATACAAGAAACAATTCACAAATGTCAAACCACAAGCAGTAAAAATGCATAGATCGGATGAGAAAACAAACCTGAAAAGAACGAAACGGAGCTTCGTAAATGGTGAGATGAAGCTCTAATTGAGGTCTAGAGAGAGAGAGAGAGAGGAGAAAGAGGAGAGAGAGATTTGAGGTCCAAGGAGCAACAGGGCTGAGAAGGAAATAAAATAAATTACAATAATTATTTATATATCTAATTATTGTATTTTTGTGCGTTTTTATTGAAGAACAGATTGAATTGAGAAGAGAGAGATGAAAACAAAAAAAGCTTGCTCCTTCTCACTTTCTATTATAGAAAAATTTTAAATTTTTGTAATAATAAAAAAAATAAAAAAGAAAGAAAGAGAAAATAATATAAAAATGACGATAATATGTGTATGTATGTATGTATGTATGTATGTATGTATATACACTTGTTGTGGTGGTGGCAATATGTGAGAGTGCAGAATAAAGGTTCAGTTTTTGTGGATTTTACTTTTTGTAATTAGGGTTTTAGCTGGGTCGGGTCAGATTGTGTTGTCCTGACCCGTCAAGGTTTGGATCCGGTAAACAGTGGGTTAGGGTTTTTTTTTTTTTTTTTTTTTTGGTTCACGGTCAAAATTTACACTAAAGTCTCGTTTGATAATTATATGTTTTAATTAAAAAATTACTATACGTTATTACATAACTCTTTTTACTTTTTTTAAAAAGTTAAAAAATTACTAAAATAATTTGTTCCCAAACGAGGGTTTAGAGGGAAGATAATCACTCCCAATTAGAGTTAAGAAAAAAATTCAAAAATAGCAAATTGGTCCAATTGTGACCAAATCAAATGGTTTTTGATTTATTTTTTTAATGTACAGTTCAATTCTAATTTTTAAAATAAACAAATTATTTTGATAAGTAGATTAAAAGTTGATTTTTAACCTTTTTTGATTTTTTTTAAACATGCAAAAAAGTATACAGGTGATGTGATCCAAAAAAATCAAAAAAACTAAAAAGTTGACTTTTAACCGTGTTACCAAAATAGACATATACTTCACAATTTGATTTGTGATTTTTCAGCTATAAATTTAGTTAAAATTAAACTGAAACATTTAGATATATATAAGCGGACAGAATGGCCAAATCTGACCCATTCTCTTAAAGTCTATTTTTATTATTGGAATTAAAAATTTGAAAGTTTATTTATAACTTTTTACTGTTATTAAGTATTTTGTAGTCAATGAATATATTCACTTTTTCAAGTTTTAAGGTCAAAGTTACACTCTAGTTCAAATATAATCAAAAAATTTTAACATCAATTTAGACTAAAGTGCAACTATTAATTTCATAAGGCCTCGTTTGGAAACAGGCTATTTTAGTAACTTTTTGGCTTTTTACGAAAAGATGTGCAGAAAAGTAGAGAGATGATGTGACTAGTTTTAGTTGGCTTTTTGACTTTTTGGCTAAAATAGCCACTCCCCAAATATGTGAAATAACTACAATACCTTTAAATCCTATGCATTTTTTGTTTTGTTTTTTTTCCCTCACATATATATGGTTTTTAATTTCTAACATTAACTCAATTAAATCAAAATTAATTATAAATTCTTAATTATTTATTATAATTTCTAATAACTTAATAAAAAATTACTTTTTCAGTCTGCTTAATTTAGATTCATTTAAAAATAAAAATATTTGTGAAAAAATATTTAAAAAATAAATGTACAAAAATGTACTTTTTTTTAATTTTTTTAATTTTTGTGTGTGGGTGTGTGTTTTGGTGGGGGGGGGGAGCAATATTGGGCCTAAGAAATTTTTACATTGAAGCCTTAATAGATGTTAATAATGAGCTATGAGATGTTGAAATGTTGGCCCTAAAGTGGAGACATTGTAGGTTTTCTATGATAAAATTTTGGGAATTGAAATGGATTAATTTCTGGCCATTTAAAGAGGCTGAAACTTAGGGCCTTCAAGGTTACTGGAATTTGTATTTGGGCCAAATATTTAGGCTTCAACAAGCAAAATCAGTGTCGTGGGGCATGATTTTTTGGGCCTCGTGGGTTATATTTTGATTTGTTATATTCAACAAATAAACATTTTAAATTAATAAAAAAATTTAGAGACGAAATATTTTAATCATCAAACATGTAATATTATATTTTTAGCGAAAAAATTTAACATTCAATAATAAATTATTACCTTTTTAGGATTAAATTTTGTCTAAAAAAGTATATATTTTGACATGAAACTATATTGTCTCTAAAAATTTATTTATTAACTACATTTTCAAAAATTTATCTCTAATGTTTTTTTTAAAAAAAAAACCTTTTCTCAGGTGGTCATTTCGTGACTACTCACACGATTATTGGAATTGGAATTTTTTTCATTTTTTAAGACGAAAAAGTTTGAAGACTAAAACCTTTATATGTTAATTATCCTAAAAGTTGGTTTCTATTTTAGATAATTTTAATAAGTTGGATGGAGTTATATAAGTGATAAAAAAAAAAAATTATATACCTCTTAGTAGGAATAATATTAAAATGTAGAACTAATTTTCAATAAATAGGTTATTATGTCAATTTCATGTTATACAAATTTGACAATAACCCAACATGTTTAATATTCATGTTATCAAGTTGTGTAATAGACGTATTTGTGTAACAAAACAATCAACACTAACTTGCTAATTTTATATATGATTTGTTGAAAATTGTAAAGTATTAAATTTTAAAAAAATCTTAGGCCAACAATATATAGCATATGATATTTCAATACAATTCAATAATTGAAAAGTAAGTAGCATTTATTGTTTTTGTTAAAACATATCTAGAATATATTATTTAGGGAAAGTTACCGATAAATCCTAAATGTTGAAATTGTGCTCCATTTAGTCCCAACTTTTTTTCTTTTGATCTATTTGGTCCTTTCTATTGCTGAATGACATAAATACCACTACATATTTTTCTAAACGCTTGAATAGGTGATGTGGCATGTGTCACATTGAGGGTGATCGGTGGGTGCCACACATTAACAAAGTACACTAAGGCTCTTTATGCTTTTATGAGGATGATTGGTGGGTGTCACACATCAACAAGGTACACTAAGGCTCTTTATAAGGGTGATCGGTGGGTGTCACACATCAACAAAGTACACTAAGGCTCTTTATAAGGGTGATCGGTGGGTGTCACACATCAACAAAGTACACTAAGGCTCTTTATGAGGGTGATCAGTGAGTGCCACACATCAACAAAGTGCACTAAGGCTCTTTATGAGTGTGATCAGTGGGTGCCACACATCAACAAAGTGCACTAAGGCTCTTTATACTTTTTGTCTTAGAATGATGTATGTCACGTGACACACACAAGGAAGGGTATATTTGACCACTCAATGTTACCAAACAAAGGAAATAGGATCAACTGGTAAGATGTTCCCCCACTAATAGGACTAATCAAAACAATAGAAATAACCTTAGGACCAATCGGTAAAACTGTTTGTCAGATAGGATTTATTGGTAAATATCCCTATTATTTATTAGGTTTTTTTATATATTTTTATAAGTTTCCTTCTTCTCATGATTTCTTGATTAACACTCCATATAAATCCTATACATTAGAGGTGGATATTTGTCAGACCAGGACAGGTTTGGGCTAGGCCGACACTACATAATAAGGGATTTTGTATTTGCCCAAGCCTGGCTCGGCCCTGTAAGAGGGGTTAACTTGAGCCCACTGATTAATTGGGTCCCATCGAAGCCCAATCGGAAAGTCCAAAAATTGGTGAGCTTGGAGAAATTATTGCTAAATAGGTCAAGTGAATTCTATTGAATGGGCCCATAAGAAAGCCAACAAACTCGGCCGAGGAAGACCCATTAAGCATATATCTCTAAAGAGAGTCCAACAAACCCATCCGATGACGTTTACCATTGTTTTCAGAAGAGATAAAACCCTCAGAGGAGATGAGGTATTAGCTTAGTCTTGAAAGGGTTCGAACATGAACCTAGAGACCATTTGAGCTCGGATTTGAAAGGATTCGGATCAATGAACCTAGAAATCCGAAGCACTTGGCTTTGAACGAATTCGAACGCAATCTAAAAGTCGCTTCGTTAATGAGTCCCAGAACACGTGCTGTAGCGACCTTGATTTTTCGTAAGCTTTTATTTATTTATTTATTTATTATTATTATCTTATTTTATTTTTGGCTCTATTAATTGTGTGGTTACATGAAAATTTAATGTGGTATTTAATTAATTTAATGTGATAGTTAATTTTATGTAATTAATCCGAATATTTATATACATTTATATTATATATATATATATATAAAAGATGTCATATATATTGATCTTATATTGTATATTTATATATGATGTATTTAATTATAATAGGAAATTAGGATATAAGGATTGTTTTTTTGGGTGAATAGGTGAGAAGGATTAGAGGCTCACAAAGATAATAATAAGAATACAAAAAAAAAAAAAAAAAAAGGGGGCAAATTACATATACCCCCTCGAGGTTTGGCTAAATTACAAATACCCCCCTGAGATTTGAGAAATTACAAATTCCCCCCTAAATGCTGTATTTGCATAACAAATTAGGGAGTAATTTGTAATGAAATTTAAACCTCATGGGGCAAATTGTTATGAAAATACAAACCTTAGGGTTCGGGATGTAATTTTCGAAACCTTAGGGGGATATCTGTAATTTAGCTAAACTTCAAGGGAGGTATATGTAATTTGTCCAAAAAAAAAAACCAAAGGCCTTTGTGGTGTAGTAGTACCCGAGAGAGAGAGAGAGAGAGAGAGAGAGAGAGAGAGAGAGAGAGAGAGAGAGAGAGCAACCACGGGAATTAGAAGAAAGAAAAAGAGAAACGGTGAAAAAAAAAAAAAAGAGAAGGTAGAGAGAAAAATAAAGGGTTAGAGTTTTATTTTGGTGATTCTATTAATTCTCTAAATGATTCTTTGTTTTTAAAAATAATTGTAAGTATAAAATCTACTTCCCTTGATTTATGTTTAATTCGTTATTTTTATTTATTTGATGTTGGTTGGATTTTGTATTTGTATGTAGATGATGGATTGATTTTAATTATTTTGATTAGTTGTGTATGTCAAGTTTTAAGTTTTTGTATGTATTTATTTTATGGTTGTAATCACATTCATGAATCTATGAAATTAAAATAAACTTAGAACCCATAGATAAATTCCTTATACTCCACCATGACTCCATAGATTATTGTTTTATTTGAGTGATGGTGAGAAAGAGTGTATAAGAAAAAAAGTGAGGATTATGAGATTTATTTGAATGCCTTAGGCTTGACATTGTTATGTTTGTTCTCATGAGTAGATGAGAGATTGTGTATATATGTTGTTGCCTCGTTCTCATGAGTAGACAAGTGTTTTGAAAATTTGTGTATTAAAATATTGTATAAAATAACAAAATTACCACATTACCCCTAATATGGTAATATGGTACTGAGTGATTGTACCATGAACCAGTTTGGTCGACAGAGCAGCATAGATGTAATATGATACTAACAATGATTGTACCATATGGCACTAACGGTGCTGTTCGACCTGTGGTGCCGTGGGGGCCCACTACGGGTCCCATTTTAATAATCGGAACTGTTTAATGTGTAGAACTTGTCAAAGACTATATGCTTATAAAAAATCACATTGATCGGATATCGATAGCTAGCTAATCGGATTAGTTTTTTGTCAACCGTTAATTTGTTCACCGTCCTTTTTTTTATATACAAAACTGATTTGATCATATGGTTATTGATATCCGATCAATGTGAGTTTTTACAAACATACAGTACTGGACGAGTTTTACATATCACACGGTTCAAATTATCAAAACGAGACCCATGATGGGCCCCCACTGACCGAACAACACCGTCCTATTTGTGCACCCGCCTGTGTAATTTGTACAAACAAAGTCAGATAAAGCCAACTCACATCAGAAGTGAGTTGTATTTTTTTTTTGTAATTATTTTTTTTTATATTTTTTTTTGTGAATAGTGATAATTTTTTGACTTTTTAGTAACTTTTTGACTTTTTATCTTTTTTATAACATGTCAAACTAGCCCTTTATTAGATTATAGAGTAAGTAAATGCTCTAATAGTGTAAGTAGATGTCTGTTAAAGTGTGTTATATGTAACTATGGGATCCTCTACCATTATTTATTTTTAAATGTTTCAGATTCAATTTGTATAACTCAATTGAGACATACAAAAAAAAAATATTCTCAATCGGAAATGAAAATAATTATTTTATATAATGGATTTACACACAAGTCCTATTTTATTTTTTGATTAAGTACTAACTAAAATTTTACGATGGTGCTACATGCACCAATTAATGTACTAAATAGTGTATCAACACTAATTGTGACATTATTATTGACTCCACTCATTAAGTACATTACAAATACCAAAAACCTATTAAATTATGTCACATCATCAATTGGTACACTAGTTAGTACACTAATTGGTATATATATCATTATTCAAAATTTTATGTGACTTCAAATCCCATTAAATTTTTAATAGTTGGAATTATCCTTTAAATAATGATTATTCATTATTTATGATTGCCTATAAAGAAGTATGATGATGTGACATTTATTTTTATTTTCAAAACTTAAAAAAATCAGTTTTAAAACTAAAAAATTTATATCTATAAAGAAGTATGGTGATAGAACATTACTATGCAAAACTAAAAAATTTCTCAATTTTAAAACTAAAAGAATTGATAATGTTATCCATTTTAAAACTGAAAAAGTTTCACAAAATTCGTACAACTAAAAAAATAATATTTTATTTTTATAAAATTTTATATTCAATATTGGTCTTATTTGATAAATCTCATTAGATAGACTCCAAAAATATAAATTTTATTAAAAATAAATGTGTATAATAAAAGTTATGAATTTTTAAGTTTTGAAACAACAAAATAAAAGTAGTGAATTATGAGAAGTTATCTAGTGCTCTTGAGGTATGGTCATGTGGTGTCCAGAAAAGTTGTTATTGGTAAAGATGATGGAACCAACAATTTTGTATTGGAGTATAGGGTATAATGTTTTATAATTAGTGGATAATATTGTCATGAGGTGCACAAAACACTTAATAATTTTTCTTAGTATTTAATGAATTAACATTTTTCAATTTTTTCCTTTTTTATAAAGATAAAATAGTCATACAAATAAAAAACAATGAAAAGAGAATGTTATTGGTTAATAATAATGACACAGGACTTAATGGGATACCAATCTACCTAAAAAATTAATTATTTTAACTGATTAATTATACTATAAAAATATAATTATTCAGTTTGTAAAGAATATCAAATTTTTATTATTACGAAAGAATAAAAATTATATAAAGTAAAAACTTTTTATAAATAAATAATTCAATTAATTAAAAAATTATGATTGAATCATAAAAACATCTATTATAAAGAAATCATTATTGAATCATAAAAACATCTACTATAAAGAAATCATTAGAGGCTGCTCCCTCTGTTGGCCACTTTGGTCATATTTATAAGCCTGGTTATATCTGTCCTTTTGATGATCATTTTTTGGGCCAGGATTCTTAGGTCCGGATCACGACTGGAGGATGGTGTCACGGATTCATAATTTGAATTATTTATTTTATAAGATTTTTTATATATATCACCTATTAAAAAAATAAAATCGATTCGGCAATTATAATTAGTTTAATTTATTATATTTGTCATAAAAAAAATGAGTGAATTATTTTTAAAACTATAACTGTCGCCTTTTTATTTGAGACAAATGTAATCAATTGAATATGTTATTATTATTGAATTAATTTAATTTTTTTAATAAATAATATATACGATGAGCCTTATAAAATGAATAATTTGAATTATTAAAATAGAATCCGTAATGAGCCTCATGATACTATATAACAGCCTCCAATATGAATCATGAATTAGAGGGTGTTGGAATATTTGGTTTTATAAGTTTATTTTGGGTTAACTTTGAACTCAAATTTAAATGGGACCCACACGTCTTTTCAGGTAGGTCCAAGAGGTGGCATGTCTCTTGCCGCATGGCAAGTCACACGGCAAAGACGGTTCGTCAAAACTATTTATGGGTGAATGAGAAGTTGATGTCATTTTCGGTTTCACGAAATGGGATGTTGAAGAGTCAAATGTGAGTTACCTTGTTTTGGTTGTCCCACATAGAAACAATAAGAGAGTTTATATAAGTATATAAGCTCTAGGTTGACATATTTGGGATGAGTCCCAACGGGCATCCCAAGTTTTGTAAGGAGGGTAATTATGGACAACGTGGGTTTGATCCAAATCCACCATGCACACTGTCTTCCGTCCGCCCGTCCTGTCGGGTTAGGCGAGAGCGTGGTGTGGGTTGTGGGTCGAGTCCTAACTTTAATTTTTTTGATAAAATTCATTTGGATTAATTCAAATTTTTGCGCCAAAATTCGAATTTGAATTTTTGCTTCCCTGAATTGTGCCTCTCTTCATTTTCCAGTGATTCCAAATTTCACACATGTTCGAAGGGTTTTCTGTCCTTTCGAACGGACACCTCTTGGCCTATAAAGACAAGGTCCTCCAGCAGATTAAATCATTCATTTCCTTCACGTTTTTCTTTCTTTTCTGCATTTGTTCTTCATACTAGTTCTTTGATGTTTTAGAGAGTTACAGAACTCATGTTTTGATTCGCAAGACAAATTGTTTCCGTGAGAGTGATCATTGTATCCTGGGAGATAGATGTCGATAATTCGTGAGCACCTATGCGGCGGCGAATCTTTTTTAAGGATAGAGTGTCACACACTCGACTTGATCTTAATTTTGCTGTTCTAAACTTTCCGGTACAAGAACTTCATGGAAGCAATTTATTTATTTTGTTCAAATTTTTATTTTTTTACACAGAAGATTGTTCCAACAGAGAAAAACCTAACTAATTTTTGGATTCTCAAATAAGAAAGTGTAGCATGTTACGAAATTACTAATGGAAAAGTGTTAAAAGGACCAAAATCACATTAGGTAATTTTGGTTATTTTTAAAAATTGGGAAGATAAATGAGATATTTAGAATGATTTAAATAAATATATTTTTTGAATTTTTTACAAACAAAAATGTGTAGAAAAATAGAGAAGTAATGTGTCTTAAATAACTACATTTATCTGAATAAGTACACTTTTTTAAGTTATATGCCAAATACCCTCAAAATATAAAAAGACAAAATTATGAGGATGTTTTATCTTGGATGCCGTTATATCTTATATTTTATCTTGTATACTAGTTGACACATTATTGTAGAGGGTAACGTCATCTATAAAAATATGTTTGGAGCCACAAAATTTGTGTGGTGTAAATGCAAAATTACACTCTGTAATTATGAGAATGTTTTATCTTGGATGTCGATATATCTTATATTTTTTCTTGCATATTATTTGACACATTATTGTGGAGTGTAAGGTCATCTATAAAAAAAAGTTTGGAGCCACAAGATTTGTGTGGTGTAAATGAAAAATTGAACTCGGTTTAAATTGTGAGATGAGAAAAAAAAAAAAATTGTAATTTCTCAATTAGGTAAGAAAAGAAAGGAATTGATTATGATTTCTCACTATTGTGTTTTAATAAAGAAAAGTGGAGAGAATACAATTTCTCATTTATCTTGTTTGGATAAAGTAAATAAGAAAAAAAAAATTATTTCATTTTATCAAAATAAGCTTCCATATTATTAAACTATTTTTTTAACTTCTTTCACCATAGGGTAATTTTGGTGTTTACTAATTTTTTTTTTGTGGTTAAACCTATTTATTTTTTGACAAAATCTCACTTTTGGTGAGAGGTATTTTCTCACACCATCTTTTAAATATTTAATCATCTAAACAAGTGAATTTTTTTTATTCTCACCATTTTTTTTTTCTCGCCAAACTCTTCCATCCTGTTGTTGTGAAGTAATCTTGCTTCACCTATAATAAAAAAAAATTGTTTTTCCATCGGCCTAAGAGTAAAAGATGGAGGCTGAAATCAAGTTTGTCAAAAGTGGTTGCAACCGTTTGAAATTCACAACCTCAGCTGCATTTTCATTTAATGGTTTCGCATTACTAGTTTTATCTATATATAGCTAATGTATTTGGAGAATTCAGAGTATGGGAGAAAGAAAAGAGTTAGAGAGTAAAAGTGTGTTTCATCTCCTCAGTGTATTATAAATATTTGAGTGAAATAAATTTGTTTTCAGATTATAAATTCTCTCTCTTGTATTTGTTTTTGTGAACCACCATAAGTGGTTTGCACCCCACTCCTACCAACAACGGTATCAGAGCACCAGGAGGGCCTGTTTTTTCAAAAAAATAGTAGAACAGAGCATCGTTTCAAATTTTGCCCAGAAATCAAAGTTGTTGAAATCAACTTTTGATCACACAAGTGTGTAGGTCTCATCGAGATGATCACACTGAAAAAAACCACGTTGAAAACCGAGTCCCACAGAGACCGCACGCGCTACACGCGCCTTCGATGCCGTCACCACGCGTAGAAACGAGCCTACACACCTCCACGCGTCTTCTTTGCCCGGATTTGCAGAGTCTGACCCGTCTGACCTACGATCCGATCCATTAGCCTGGATTCGGACTCGTATTCAGGAGCTGACGTCATTGACGATGTCATTGCTGACATCATCTGAGCCATTAAACCGAGCCAAGCCACAAGCTGAGCTGAGCCACAAGCCAAGCCGAGCTGAGCCATAAGCCGAGCCGAGCCAAGCCACAGAGGAGCCACGCCGCCAAGCCACAGACCAAGCAGAGCCACCCCGCTAACGTCACGGTGATGTCATCCGATCCAGAGAAATTATCCGCTGCTTCTTAGAAGTTCCAGATTCCGCCGATCTGAGCCGTTCAATTATTTTTTGCTAGATCTAAGCCGTTTGAAGTCCGTTTTTGGTGATCCAATAGTGCTTTCCAACTATTTGGAATATTCCGGACATATCTATATGGTTAGAATTTGCAAATTCCATCCTGAAAATTTACAGATTTCTTAAAGTCAACTAATGGCCAACACAAATAATTTCTTTCAACCTCAGTTTCCAAAACTTAGCAAGGAGAACTATGAAAATTGGAGTATTCAAATGCAAGTCCTACTAGCCTCACAAGATTTGTGGGAGTTAGTGGATCGAGGATATGACGAGCCAGCTACTCTCGAAGATGAAGGAAATTTAAATGAAGCTCAGAAGACGACATTAAAAGATTAAAGGAAGAGAGATAAAAAGGCCTTGTATCTGCTCTATCAAGGCATTGATGAGTCAGGGCAACAGCAACCTCTAAACGGGCATGGAGTATTCTTCGCAATTCACACGGTGGAATTGAGAAGACGATCAGAGTTCGACTCCAAGTGTTACGTTGTGAATTCGAGATACTGCATATGAATAGAATGAGTCAATTTCTGAGTACTTCAACAGAACATTGACAATTGTTAATCAGATGAGAAGATATGGAGAAAAGATGGAATCTCTTCAAGTGATAGAGAAGATTCTCCGATCACTCAGTCCCAAGTTTGAGCACGTGGTTGTAGCAATAAAAGAGTCCAAGGATCTCAATGCCATGACCACCGATGAGCTGATGGGCACACTTGAGATTCATGAACAAAGGATCAACAAGAAGACTCCCTCAAGTTCTCTAGAGCAAGCTCTTCAATCAAAGCTGTTTTTCAGAGAAACAGAAACGAAGCAAGGGGGACATCACAAAGAAGCCGAGGAAGAGGCCGTGGTTACAATAACCAAAGTTCTGGTTTTCGAGGAAGAGGCGGAAGAGGTCCAGCCGAGGAGGAAGAAGTCAACCACATTTTGCTCCAAGAGGAAGAGCAAGAGGAAGAGGAGGTGGTTACAATAACCGACCAGGATTTGACAAAAGCAATGTTCAGTGCTACCATTGCCACAAGTTCAGGCATTACAGCAATGAATGCCGAAGTAGAACAACAACAGAAGCTAGAGAGCAAGTAAATTTTACCAAACAGGAAACAAACAAAGTCGGACCTACAGTCCGGTTGTCGACCATGGAGATACTGTAAGCCAAAACAATGTTTGGTATCTAGATTCGGGAGCCAGTAATCATATGTGTGGTAAAAGAGAGTTGTTCGTCGAGCTTGGCGAGACTATACAAGCACAAGTCTCATTTGGTGATTCTTCAAAGATTCCAGTGAAAGGAAGAGGTAATATTCTGATCAAGCGCAAGAATGGAGATCATGATTACATCTCCAATGTTTATTATGTCCTGCCATGAAGAACAACATTTTGAGTATGGGACAACTCCTAGAGAAAAGATACGACATCAGCATGAAAGATTGTCATCTTACCATCAAAGACAATTATGGTAATTTGATCGCTCAGGTGAGAATGTCCAAGAATCGGATGTTTGCATTCAACATCCAACATGATGCTGCGAAGTGTTTAAGTGCCATCATCAAAGACAAAGACTGGCTATGGCACTTGAGGTTTGGACATCTTAACTTTGGAAGGTTGAAGCTATTGTTAAGCAAGAATATCGTGAAAGGGCTTCCTCATATTGCTCATACTAATGAAGTTTGTGAAAGCTGCATTCTTGGCAAGCATCACAGAACTAGCTTTGCCAAAGAAGTGAAGTGGAGAGCAACAAAGCTGCTGGAGCTAGTGCACACTGATGTGTGTGGTCCTTTGAAGCCAATGTCAAATGGACAGAATAGATATTTTCTCACCTTCATTGATGATTATAGTCGGAAGACATGGGTGTATTTTCTTAAAAGAAAGTCGAAGGTGTTCAGTATCTTCAAAGAATTCAAAGCTTTTGTAGAAAAGTAAAGCGGCTACTACATCAAGACATTGCGGTCAGATCAAGGTGAAGAATATACATCTAATGTTTTTGAAATTTTTGTAAAGAGCATGGAATCAAGCATCAAACAATACCATCCTATATGCCACAGTTGAATGGTGTTGCTGAAAGGAAGAATCGCACAATCTTAGATATGGCAAGGAGCATGTTGAAAGGAAAAGGATTGCTCAAGCAATTTTGGGCTGAAGTTGTATCATGTGCTGTGTATCTACTAAATAGATGCCCAACCAGGAGCCTTCACTCTATGACTCCAGAAGAGGCTTGGAGTTCACATAAGCCAAGTATCAACCATCTCAGAATATTTGGGTGTGTTGCATACACCAAGATTCTAGAAGCAAGAAGAACCAAGCTCGATGATAAGGGAGAAAAATGTATCCTTGTCGGATATGGAGACAGAACAATAGGATACAAGTTGTGTAATCCTATTACCAGAAAGGCGATCATGAGTAGAGATGTGATATTTGAAGAAGAAGAAGCTTGGAACTGGAATCAAGATGAAGTTGTTAAAGATGCAGAACTCATTCTTGAAAATAAAACATCAAAAGCTCCAGTTGAAATCACAAGAGAAGTTCAAGATAAGCCATAAACTCCTCCACATAGAAATTTTTGCACCTAGATCGCTAGTTTCGAACAGAAGTGATGTATCATCATCATCAGATGATA
>JAPPVO010001940.1:0-17467 GCA_030407325.1 Camellia japonica | reverse complement strand
ATTAACGTCCGATTTGGACACATGCCATGTAACACAAAGAAATGCTTATCTTGCCACTTTTACTTGCCAATTTTGTTTACACATTTTAGTTACCAAATCATTCTTTAATCAATTTGTCCATTGGTGAGTGTCCTCTAAGATGAAAGAAATGTCAACCAAGGGATAATGTAAGGCAAGAAAGAGATCATGCTGTTGATAAGGAACCCTCAAAGAGGATTAAACCATTAAACATGACCTCAATGTCAAGCTTAAAGGATCCCAAGTGAGGGATTAAACCATTAAACATGACCTCAATCTCAAGCTTAAAGGATCGCAAGGTTGAAACAACCCTCAAAAGCAAATGAAAGAGTGAAGCAAAGACGGAGGTTGCAAAGTTTATAGTGCTGAAATGGATTGAAAAACAACACCAAAAGATGCTATCAACTCAAAAAAGAGGTGTCTAAGACCCTAAAACACCAACTTGTGAAGACTATTACACTACAACCATGCAAAACAAGACTCAAATGAACTAACCAGCCCAAAAAAGAGCTAAAGCAGCCTATTTCAGAGGCTAAAACATGATGGACTTGAGCTAAGTTAAGCTAGAAAAACATGCCAACATATGGAGTTAACTAGGCTAGCAAACAAGACACAAGGAGGGGAGGCTAACCCCTCCAATTTTGGACTTGAAAACAAGTTTTTTTGCCACTGAAAATAATCTGAAATTCAGTGGTTAAAGGCCCAAAAAAGGATGGTTTAAAAAAATGGGAAACACTAGTAGAGAAGCCTCACAAACAAGGTACAAAGAAGGGTGAACCACCCCCTACCTTAAAATGGATTCAAACCACAAATTTCATCCCATTTTGACAGAGTTTTTATGGCTCAAGAGTGGCTCAAAAATAGTAGGAAAAGAAAGGAAAGCAAGAACACAAAGTACGCTAACAATGCAATTATTGTACCTCTTGAAAAGAAGAGTGATTCTAGGCAACCAATCAAGCCAAAAAAAACTTGTAGAGCTCCAAGAGGGCCTCAAAGAACCTCAGCTCAAAGGTGATCACTTTTGGTTAAGGGTTGATATGCAAAAGTGTAGTGTAAGTAGGCAAAGGTGTAGAGAAATGCAAGAGAGAGAGAGAGAGAGAGAGAGAAATCTAGAGAGAGACAAAGAATTTTGAGTCTTAAATCTTCCAACCTTAAAATATGAAAGAGGGCCTCCGTATATATAGAAAACATGAATTCTATACAAGGAGATCCAGACCTCCACGTGTGGACAAATGCAAGCATCTGTGCAACCAGCTGACACAACTGGGACAAAATATTTGCAGAAAACACTAGTGGTTGGCTGGCCATCAGTGATGGCCGAGAAGGAATCATTGATGGCTGGCAAGGCACATCAATGGCCGGTAGCCTTCGTAGATGGCCGACAGGCCACCAAAAACTGCAGAGAAGAAAGACCAAGACATCGTCCAAAAAGGAGACAAAATGGATGCAGGGTTTGTAAGGCTCAAACCTATGGTGTTTCGCTAAGGACTTCGAGCGCTTGGTGAGCAATCAGACTCATCATCAGATGTACCTGCAAGAACATCCAAGTCTTGAAGGGCTGTAAAAAATGGGGTGTCTACAAATGTGTGAACTGTCAAGCTTATCCAAAGGAAGAAGAGGCCCATTTCCTGAACAGTAATGAAGGCAACCATACATTGATTGGCTAGAGAAGAATGTACTCCCTAAAAACCCCTAGATGCTATCAAAGTCAAGAGGAGGGCCCTCCGTTTCTTCCTTGACCAAGGGAAATCGTACCGAAGAAGTTTTGATGGGGCACCCCTGGCATGTTTGTCCAAAGACGAAGCAAACAAAGTATTAAGAGAAGCTCATAAAGTGGAACATCAAGGAGGCCAACGATTGTACGAACACTTTCTTCACCTTGACTACTACTAGCCAACGATGGAAGAAGATTAAAAAATCTATGTCAAAAAATGCCAGTCTTGCCAGACATTTGGAAACTGCTGCATGCCTCGACAGTTAAGTTGTACAATGTCAAGACGTCGTATCCATTTCATACTTGGGGGGTTTGACCTGATTAGACCAATTGCACAATAGTCCAAGGGTTACCGATGGATATTAGCGGCCACTGAAATCAGCAGTAAGTGGGTGGAAGTTATACCAACGAGAAGAGTAGATTGAGCAAGAGTCATTAATTTCATTCGAAAAAATATCATATGTAGATTTGGCATACGAAGAGTAATATTTTCTAACAACAGAACTCCCTTTGTGAATTGGACTGTGGGAAGGCTGCTGGATACTTACCAGATCAAGCATCACAAGTCCACTCCTTACTATCCCCAAGGGAATGGGTAGGCCGAAGCAACCAATAAGACCCTTATACGAATCTTGAGTAAGTTAATGGATCAAGCTAGGGGAAACTGGGGAACTTGGTCTGAATAGATTCCTATAGCACTCTAGGCCTACAGAATGTTGAAGAGGAAGCCGACGCAAGCAACTCCATTCTCTTTTGTGTATGGATCAGAAGCATTACTACTAGTTGAACCAGTAGTGCCCTCAGCAAGAATGGCTATGTGAGCACATTTGGTCCCACATTCAAGAGAAATTGACATAGAGACAGCCGAAGAAAGAAGGGACAAAGCCTCATGGGTTATGGAAGTTTATAGCTCGTGCCTACAACCAGGCAGTTCAAAGCAAAGAATTTAAGGAAGGGGACTTGGTCTGGAACACAGTGGATGTAGTCATGAGGGGGCAACCAATTCCGAAGTTTGCACCAAAATGAGAATGACCTTATGAAGTATCTGAGGCGAATAGTAGTGGAAACTACAAGTTGGTGAGGGTAACCGATGGATTCAAAACTGGTCCTATAAATGCTAAGTATGTAAAGGTATGGGTCTCATGACTCCAGCGCGACACTATTACATTAGTGTTGGTCTGAAGTTTGCGCATAGAGAGGTCATGAGAGACACCATTAAAACTGTTCAAAAGTAGGGTTACTGATGACATCATCAACCCAATGAGACCATTATACTAATAGATGTATGAATGGGGGAAATCTCCACGCTCGACACGAAAGCATAGTACTGAGGCGGGGTTCACCATGTTTGCCTCCTCCAGAGGAACCTTATAGAACGGGAGCAAGGCCTCCTCAAGAACGGGTGTAACAGGAACAAAGGCTTCCACATTTATAAGGAGCCCTCCTCTATTCAGTCTGGGGTGGGACAGGTCTGTCGAATAGAGGTCTGTTAACAATGGATGTAGTTGAAGAAGAAAATGATGCTTTGCTAAAAAAAGAAAAAAAAGAAAAGGAAGTTATGAAAGAGAAAGACTTAGAGAGAAAAGGTGTTGGACAAAAAGTGGGGATCAGATGGGTCCCAAGAGTCCCATTTATAAGGAGCCAACCGCTATCACGACTCCCTAAAGCCATCATAACTTTACAAAAGTCGACGCAGCTTTCTTATTGAAGTGACGCGACCCCAGACCTACAAGGTGATGTCGTGCACGTAAAGAAAAAAGACAGTCTTCCCCACGAGCGTAGGGGACAAATGTAAAGCGATAGAATTTAAACGGTTACCCTAATCATGGGGGCACCTTTATTAGGTGAATAAGTATCATTAAACGGATAAGGGTCAAAACCCAAGAGAAATGGGTCAATCAAAGGATCAACCAGATCCAACCCGCTTGGACCAGATGTGCCATAGCAAAGTCCAACAAACTTGTTGAGGTGCTACTTGCCAAGGTCCAATTCATGAGGCAGAACATGCCTCAGCGCCGCCATTTTTATTACGGTGCTGCCTTTGTCATTTGACAAGGGAAGGGGAGCCGTGGCAACTCCAATCTTGCAACTACTTTCTAACAAAGATTCATACCTAGACAATTTATAAGTCAAGTCGACTAGCTCTTTGAAATATGTTGCGTCAAACTTCTTTTGAAGTCTAAACTCTAAGCCATTTTGAGCCAATCTAACAAACTCAGGCTCTGGAATGACCACTCTACATTTGTTTCTAGCCCTTTTAAATCAGGCTATAAACTGAGTAGCCTTCTCTTCTGGCCTTTGGCTTAACCTTTCTAAATCATCCATTGTAACTTTTGGCTCAGTTTGGAAGAATTATGCACAAAACATTTCTTCCATTTGTTGCAAAGTTTGGACAGTCTCAAGTAGTAGACTGATATACCAAGCAAATGTTGGGCTAGTCAGTGAACTAGGGAATAATCGAAGCTTCATAAAGTCATGATTCGTATATTCCCACATTGCCTTGTAAACCTAGCAATATATTATGTAGACCCTTGGAAACTTATGTAACCTATCTACACAATCAGGATAAGGTTTTCTATAGATTGGTGTTTGTACCCCCCAAACCATGGGGCCACATACTTCTCGCTCCATGTTTAACTACTGTACCTTAGGAATAACATTAGGAACAATTGACTAGGCCACCAATAGAGGTGTTGGAGCCTGTTGTTGTCCATATCCTTGATGGACTTGTTTTCTAGAGACATGGGGTTGTACTTTTGGCACTAGTTGCATGTGGGCACCGTGCCTTTTTCGAGTCTAAAGCATGCATCCCACGTTGACATGCTATGACCAACAAAGAGTCACCACTTAATTTTTAAAAGGGAATTAAAAAAACCTTTAACAATGAAAACTAAGTTAAGGCTCAGTCCATCATAATTAAGAAAATTTCAGGTTCGAGAGCTTAGGTACAAAAGGGGAAGGCCATTTGCATGGAAGCACCCCCTTTTGCCCATTCCAAAGATTGGCCTCTACTCACTTTCTATTTTATGGTTTTAGTGGTTAATTGTTCACATAAATTCATTTTAGGCCCTAAAATCTTTAACTAACCCTAAAACTATGTGATTGAGAAGAAAAAAACAAGTGTCATTCATTTAAGTTACAAGAATAGAGCCACATCTTTAAATAAAATAAAGATTTTCCACCAAAAATGGATTTTAAGTAAAACGTGACCATAAACTTGAACTAAGATGAACAAAAATTACAAAAATGTTCAAAACAATCAATTTTACATATAGAGAGCATATAAACTTGCATAATTGAAAAATAATGCAAATAGCATACATATGCCAAGAAAGAAAAGAGAAACTTACTCAAATGCCCACTTACGCATCTTGCATGCAAAACATGAAATAAATATGACCTAATCATGCAACTAACATACAAAAACACGAACTTAGGTCCGGTTTGAGACTACTAATGACGCTTATGCACAAAATACAACTAATTAGTAAAAAGCATAAATATGAACTAAACTACATGATGATCCAAACTGAGCCTAACACATGATTTCTCCATGATTAAATGAACCTAAAGATGTTGTTCTAATAAAAATAAAGAACACATTCAAGAGGAGGCGAGAAGGTGAATAAAGATGCCTAAACTACATGATGTTAAGATGGATTAATGTCCTAGCATGGATAAACACTGGAAATAAGCAAAGAATAGGTATTGAAATTCACAAAAAGATGGGGGTTTACCTGCTAGTTTATGTAAATCAAAGAACACAAACAAAAGAGAGCAAGAAAAGTCAAGTTCCTTGCTTGCAAGCCTTCCTCAAGTTTTGGTTCCAAGTTAGGGTTCAAGAGCTTCAGTCCGTAGGTGTTTTCAAAGGCTTAGAATCGCTGTGAGGGTGAGGAAATTTCATGGCTAAAGCAAAGGAAGGAGAAGAGAGGAGTGTTTGCTGTCAAAAGTTTACAAAAGGTTCAAAATTCTTAACCCCTTTGAAAGGGAGGGGAGGGATTCCTTATATAGGCTTAAGAGGGCATGGGGAGCAAGCTATGGTAACCCCCATCGCTTCCTCTGTCAGCTTCCTTAAAAAATACACCAAGATTGAGTTTCCAAAAATAACTCTGTCATGCTTGGATGTACGCACGAGCAACGTTGTGTGCATGTACATATAAGGTGTGTACACACCCTTTGCCATGGTATACGTATCATCCCTGCATGCATTCCATGTTCTTGGCTTGCTTGTGGCCCAATTAAGTCCGAACTGCCTTCGGACAACGTTTTTGATAAAATCGGTCACTAATTTTGGAAAATACGTTTGATCAAAGCACAACTAGGCTTATCTCTCTTTCTTAGGTTAAAAAGTTGGTTTTTCAGCTAAAACTAGGTTCAAAGATAAAGGTCATTTTCACAAAAAGTTAGCGCTGTTTGGTGTAGTTTTTGAATCATGATTTGAGTTTTGAGTTGTATTTTGAGTTTTAAGTTGTATTTTGAAATTTTTTGGCTTTATTTTTTCTAAAATATTTAAAACTTTTCTTAATTTTATTTTTTAGGGAAAATATTTTCTATTGTAATTTTTTTTTAATGTGTGTTTATTACTACATCTGTGCGCTGTATTTTTTTTAATAATATTTAAAACTTTTAAAAAAATTATTATTATTTATTTTAATTATATAATTTTAATTTTAATTTTTTATTGTAAATATTTCATTTTATTTTTTAAGTATTTTAAATAGTTTTTTAAAAGTTTTTCAATTTTTTTTTTTATTTTTAAAAATATTTAATGTTTTTTTTTAAAATTTAAAAATTTAAAAATTTTAGATTGTCCATATGTATCTAAATAATAACAAATTATTTAGGCAATACTTAAAAAAGTAACAAAATATTTTTTTCAAAAAAATAAAAAATAATAAAAAAATGTTTTTTTTCAAAAATAAAATAAAAATATATTTTTAAAAAAATAAAATAAAAATAATTTTAAAGAATAAAATAAAAAAATTGATTTTTTTTAATTTTTAAAATAGAGCTTTGAAAAGAGTTTTATTAGGAGTTTTGAAAAAAAAATTTGAATTGAGTTTTGAATTATGTGTTTGGTTATGAGTTTTGAAAAAAAAAAATTTTGAATTTTTTTTTTATCCAAATCATGATTTGAGTTTTAAACCAAACACTTAGCTTTTGGCCAAAGCGGGTTTACACAGCAACTCCAAATATCCTTAAACATTCTAGAGATGAAATAATTTACCATTTCATTATCAGGAGGCTTGCAAGTTCCCTAAGTCTTAGGGTTAGTAAAAATTGGGTGTCTACATTGTACAAAGGGTGCAGTTATTCAATCCAAATGATACACTGCAAGATTTGGTACTTGTTCATATCCTATGACATCTTCTTTCCTAAGGGCAACATGTGGTGGCCTAAAGAGCTCTATCAACCCCCTGAGTGCATGTTTGAAGACTAGATTTGACACCATTTGTGTACTATTTTGCGTTTGAGCATGTGCATATCCATAAGCAGTATTACTAGGTGTATTCAAAGGTACAACCTGAGGTTCTACATGCGCTACATGTGTCTCTTGAGTGGTAGACACTCTACAGTAAGGCCATGGACTAATTGGTGGTATGGATCTAAGTAGTTCACAAAAGGATTGGGTTGTTCTTCCTCTATTTTCACCATTATTTTGGTTAGTACTAGGGGATAAACTAGGTTGAGTTGATGTTTGGATAGGGTTCCTATGTGCATTACTTGGATTAGGACCTATATTTTCCAACCTAGTATTAATCCTATGAACATGTGAAGCATTGAACAGGTCAGACCAATTTTTAAGGTTCATAGTCATTATTTGGCTCATTATGGACATTATTACACTCCATTGTTCATTTGACATGGTATGACTAACTAATAATGGCTCGCTCTTGACTTGACTACTTTGGCCAAGTGTTTGGCCTTGAAAAGGTGCTTGCTCGTTAGTTTGGCCTTGTGATTAGCCAATATGTTGAGTATGTGTATCTATCCCTGAGTAAGGATCTTCTTTTACTTGCATATGACCATCTAATTGTTAGCTAGAAGTAGAAACAGGGTCTTGCATATTCTCTATAAATTATAACGTACTAATAAATGTGAGCAATGATTCGATGAAAGCTTGTTGAATAGCTCTTGAGCTTTGTGTTGACAGCTTTTGAGTTTGAAAAGCAAAAATGGTCATGCCTCGGGGGTAAGACCTATGGCAATGCACTAGACAGAGATGTACCTGAGCTTTTTGTACAAAAAAATGCCCTAGCTATGCCTTTTCTGACCTCGTTGTGCCTTTTTCTGACTTGGCCGTATAATTCTTCTCCGACCATGTATATTTCATCCGGTCGACCCATTTTAACCTGATCATAAGACCGTGGCGATATTGGGAACAAATTTGTATTTTTCACACTTTGGAATCACTTAAACACTTTATTTCTGCCATTTTCTTCACTTGTACCATTCTGAAACATCACACTCTCTCTCTCTATTTTCTCTTTCCTCTGTGAATGTCCAAACCCTCACCATTTTTTCCTTGAAAACCCTTGCCACCCTCTATATTTTGAACCGAATGAAATTCGATTTCATCGAGTTTGGTTTTTCTCGGGTTTTTCATCAATTTCTTACAAGTTTCCTTAGGGTTTCAACCTCTCTTTCGAGTTTTCTCTATTTCACTCTTGGTTTTCCCTCCTGGATGACCTAGGTGTAGATGTCCCCGAACGTCCCGGTAGGGAAATCCCGTTTTGTTCATTGGGCTCACTACAGTTCAGGACTCAATATCACGGTCCGGTATCTAATCTCGCAGAGTGCAATGCAAGACCGATGAATCATCAAAGAGTCCAAATCCAGCAAATCGTTTTTGAAAACAGATTTTTTGAAAGAAGTGCCAAACATGGACTGCTTTGCCAGATACAAAGTCGCCACCTAAATATTTTGTTTTGGGAAATTTAGGAAACCCTGACTCGTTGCCTAAGGCCACGTGTCCGTCATTACCAAAGTTGCCTCGGCTCGGGAACTTGGGTACGATTGGGGAAGGTCACTTCGTGAGTACCCCTGCTCGCCCGATCAAAGATTGGCCTCTACTAACCATGATATCAAGTTTTGAAAACATTATGTGTTCTTATTCCGGTTATTAGCCTAGAATTACTATGTGATGCGCACAACATACAAGTATAGACTGGGTCGCCTGAATTGGAACAAAACATCTCATGTTCGTTTTGAAAAACGGTTTGAAGGTGCTACTCGCAAGTAGGCTAAGACGTGGATTTGCCACCCTCAGGTGGGCTTTAGAAAACACGATGATTTTCCACTCTCAAGTGGGCTTAAAACTCACAGTCAATGCATTATTCCAATTCAGATAATCCAACCTTCACCCACAGGCATTCAGGCAGTTATATCACATAAGCACTTAGCCTCATGGTAAGCATGCTATCATGGCTGTCACTCACACACATGCAAGGATGCTAAAGCATAAATACTTACTGAGTACTCCAAACCAAAACAGAAGCTATGTTAGAAATCCATGCATGATCCTAACTATGCTGGAATGCCTAATGCAACACAGGCAGGAATGCAACTACAATAGGCTCGGCTATTCTAAAGATGGCATGTGAAATGCTACAACTAACAAGTATTCAACTCGGAATTGAAATACAATGTAGTTAGTATGATGCGCCGAGCCCAGTGCATGCAAGACAGATGAATGGATACAAACATGCGAGCATAAGTATGCTAATTGAAACATGCCCTAAACTAACCATCATAAGCTGGTAAATAAAAGGGAGAAAGACGTGGGGTTGGAAAACATACATCACACACACGCACACTTATTACACAATTGTGCCCTCGCTCGGAGGGTCCGAATAAATAATACAGTCCGAATAAATAATTAAATATTATAAAACCCTAATTAATTAACAAATTAACTAGGAAAGCAAATAAATTAGCGTGCAAGCTATAAAATGGACTGCCTCAGCTCTTGTTCCGAATGATGAAAGATGCATGCGTGCTCGGGTTGCTTTGTCGGAAAATTCCTCGCGATGCCCCGATTTGCCTTTGTTTGCAATTAATCCCGGAATGCTGTGCAAAGCTCTAGAAGGCTGCTGATTTCTGGTTTGCTGCAACTGAGAGCAAGAAAGGGGGCATGGCAAAGTATTTTCACATATGTATGCACACCTCGATCCTTGTGCCACCAATCACGCATCTCGATGCATGATGGCCGAGGAGTCAGATTGCACGACTCGATGTAAAATGAATGCACATGACAACACGACAAGGCCTAGACTCCATCATGGGTAATCCGGAGTGTCGGCGACTGGGAATTGAGACACGTTCCGTCACTTGGAGTACGAAACGTCCCTCGTTTCCCGTGCTTGGGCTAACTCCTATCCTAAACACAATGCAAATGAGATGGCATACACAATGCGACTAACATGTAACCTAGCATACGCAATGCTATGGACTAAAATGGCATACACAATGCACGTGATGTAACATGGCATACACAATGCTCTAATATGCAACCTAGCATACGCAATGCTATGGACTGAAATGGCATACACAATACACGATGGACTTACACCAACATGAGTGGACCTCAGCCATACTCACATCAGTGGCCATATGATGAAAATGAGACAACCAAAATACATGCAAACATGCACGAATGCAATGGACCGATCCTAAGGCACAACATGCAACTCTAACAAGGCATGGCAAGGAATGAAATATGGCATAGGATGGTGCATGATACAGCTCTAAAATGGCATAAAATATGGTCCCGAAACATGCAAATATGGCACACAATGCAAGCTAGGGGGCCCGGGTACCGAAACTGGTGAAGTGCGTTACGCTAGAGGTACCCAAAGCAATGCATCAAAGGCAAAACCAACCCCAAACAGACCCTAGGCAGGTCTGAAACAGTGGGGAAATGGCCTAAAATGATGGCTCGGAATGCAACGAAATGGAGCTCATTCAATGGTCCGAAAACAAGGCATACAAGTCCGACTCTCAAACACATTTAAAGAGTACAAAACATGGCAATATGGCATTCAAACAAGCTCTGAAATATGATGTATAATGAGCCCAAAACATGAACACGCCTCAGTATATGCATGGAATGAACCTCAAAACTCAAATTTAAGCATGGGTATTGAACTACAAGCATGCAAAACCAACATCATTCAACCATGAGACCCAAAAACAGAGCTAGGGCAGTCCAAAATAAGCACAATATCAGTTTAAGGCATGGCCAAAAAGTGTTAAAATCAAGGGTCCACAAAGCATGCAAAGAAAGCTAGTGAACCATGAGTTACACTACAACTATATGGAGCATATGAAGGCTCACCAAACCAGCCAAAAAAAAAAGTATGCCATGCCAAAATATGCCCAAATAACCACTGAAACTCAATCAATGCATGCAAGAATGATGGGCTTCTTTGAAAGGCCAATAAGGGGGTTGTTCTACACATGCATGATGGACACACACAATGGCAAAACCACCTCTGGACAGAGGTTCTGAGGGTCCTAAAACCCACTAAAAAGAGCCTGAAATGGGTCTAAGAAACATGCAAATAAAGGCCCCTTTGAAAGGCCTTGAATGGGATTGTTCTACACATGCATCAAAGACACAAAATATGGCCAAAAGGGCTCTGGAAAGAGTCAAGGCAGACCTTGAAACTCACAAATAATGGCTTGAAACAAGACTTCTCAACATGCAAAATGGAGCTCCTTTGGAAGGCCAACAAAGCTAGTAAAGAGAACAAGGGGTGAGAGGGTCACCCCTCTCTGATTTTAGGGCTCAAAAACACATCTAAGCCACTGAAAATCCACTGGATTTCAGTGGCTAAAAGGCCAAATCAAGGCCAATGCAAATGCTCAAATGCATGGCTCAAAGCATGAGGAAATGAAGCATGAAAGGGGTAGATGACCCCAAACAGAAAAGAGTCCTTAAACAAACATGTTTAGAAGATCAAAACAAGACTTTTTCCAGTTTATCTCGAAACCCAAAAATGCTTGCAAATAGGGCTAAGTTATGAAGCAAAATAATGCAAAAATGGGGGAAATGATGACTTACCCTTGTAGCACAGCAATGCAGCAAGTTCTGGACCAAGAAGGTGAGCCTTCAACCTCTGAAAAACAGCTCCAATGTGATTGAATGGATGGTGGAGGTGGTAGGCTATGAGGTGTAGTGTAAATGGCCAAGAATATTAGGGTTTGGAGCTTGAAAAAGAGAGCTATGAAGGGTGGGGTGTATCTATCTCAGCCAAATGTTTCTAACCCTTGCAAATGGAGAGGGAAGGTTCTTTTTATAGAGGAAGAGAGCCAAGGCTTCTTGGAGAAGCCTCAAGAAAGGGTCAAAGCTTCTCAAAGAAGCTTCACCAAAAGGGTCAAGCTTCTTGAGGAAGCTAGACCAAAGGGGTCAAGGTTGGGTTACTTGAATTGGGACAATTCATTGATTGCGAGTTTTAAGCTCACTTGAGAGTGGCAAATCACCATGTTTTCTAAGCCCACTTGAGGGTGGCAAAATCCGTATTCTAGCCTACTTGCGAGTAGCAAACTGTTTTCAAAACAAATATGCAATGCTTTGTTCCAACTTAGGTAATCCAGTCTATACTTGTATGCTGTGCGCATCACATAGTAATTCTAGGTTAATAACCGGAATAAGAGCACATGTGCTTTCAAAAACAAGATATTATGTTAGTAAAGGCCGATCTTTGATCGGGTGAGCGGGGGTGCTCATTGCATGACCTTCCCCTCTCGTACCCAAGTTCCCGAGCCGAGGCAACTTTGGTGATGACGGACACGTGGCCTTAGGCACGAGTCAGGGTCTCCTAAATTTCCCAAAAATAAAATATTTAGGTGGCAACTCTCTATCTGGCAAAGCAGTCCATGTTTGGCACTTCTTTCTAAAAATTAGTTTTTCAAAACGATTTGTCGGATTTGGACTCTTTGGTGATTTATCATCTCGCATTGCACTTTGCAAGATCATATTAAGAACCGTGACATTTGAGTCCGAACTGTAGTGAGCCCAATGAACAAAACGGGATTTTCCCAGGACGTTCGGGCGCGTCTACAATTTCTGGCGACTCTGCTGGGAAGTTAGAGAACTTGACTCGAACTCATGATATCTTGTTTTGACTACACTTATGTGTTTCTTTGCATTGCATTTGCATTGGTGTGCCTAGGACACCGTGTTTGCCATCTACTATTCCTGAACGGTTTGCTGAAGGCTTACTTTGAGAAGCGTGCCATAAGGCTGACCGGTTACGGGCTCTGCCACGATGGGAACACAAACCCCAGTTTTTACCGGGGCTCCCTTTTTGACCATTCGACCTAGTGCATATCGGAATACATAGTGACTATCCCAAACTAGGACAGGTTGCTCACCCGATTGTAGGTTGTTTGAAACCGCTGTGTGCGTAGTGAAACCCTAGCTCTTGACAAAATAGGACAGGGAAACCCTACCCCAACATAGGGGTGTTTTTGGCTCTCACTTGCTTCCTATGTGCTTTTAGAGTGCGTCTCTACAAAAATGCATGTATCAGTTTGCAAGTATGGGCATCAGGCCTGTAGGCACCAGCATCAGTGTTTTGAGAATCAGTTATATCTGCGGGTGTCACATTCAGATTTGGGGCAGTGATTTGGAAACAATGATCAGTAGTTGAGAATAGTATATTCAGCTTACAAATGCCAACTATGTGTTGTCATACCGACTGTGTGTTGTGTTTATTTAAGCCGTTATGCTGTCCGTTTTCTGGTTATTTATTTCCTTATTATGCTTTATTTATCTTTTTGCTAGGTAGTTTAGCACAATTGCTTCCAACCAAGCAGATATTCCCCAAGCACTCTAGACTAGAGGTCGCAGACTCCATCGATCTGAGGATCTGGTAGACGGACAACCAGTGTTCCACTCACTACCCTCGGTTACTAGACGGAGGGCAGTTAGGCAGAGGATATCAGTTCAGCAGTCAGTTCAGAGGGCTTTGTCTACCCTACCTGAGTATAGCAAGGATCAGAGTTCTGTTTCTCCCGCAGAGAGGGAACATATACCGGTAGTTCAGCTAGATCAGGGCAGTATGGTAGGAATGGAAGAAATGATGCACCAGCTCTAGGAGAGCATGAAAACCATGCAGCAAGACGCTGCTCGTCAAGCAGAATTTGCCAAACAGCGGGCTGAAATCATGACCCAACAGGCAGAGCTAATCACTAGACTACAGCAGCAAGCCGGGGCATCCACTTCACACCAAACTCCTCCTTCGCCAAGGGTTCCAACACCCAGAGAAACAACAAATGTCCAGGAAGATACGGACATTCCGACAGGGCCGGCTCCGCCCCCAATCCTACCCCAGCTATCCAAAACACCTATCAACCTACTGGATTCTCCTTTTGAGTTCGAGGTGGACCCCACATCATTAAAAGTGAGCAAGCTTGAAAAGCTAGTCAAGAAATCTCAGGGTGTCAAGTCCATTCCAGATATTGAAGATGGGTACACCGACGCAGCCGTGACGTTGTCGGACCGGTTTAAGATGCCACACATTGACCGTTTTGATGGATCCGGTGATCCTATGGTACATTTGCGGTTGTTTTTAGACATACTAAGGCCGATGGGCCTCACTAGATTACAGAAGCTTTCTTTATTCGGCTGAACCCTGTCGGGTGTAGCGGCCATCTGGTACGCCAAACTGGAAGATTCCGTCAAGAGAAACTGGGATGAGATGGCCGAGGCCTTCGTAGCTCAATACTCCTATAACATGCAGATCGAGATCACAACTCGTGATCTTGAGACGACTAGACAGGAGCCGAAGGAGAGCTTTTCTGATTTCGTAACCCGCTGGAGGGCCAAGGCCTCAATGATGACCATTAGGCCAACTGACAAGGATCAAATACGGATGGTTGTGCGCAACCTCCACCCAAGCTCATGCAGAGGATGATCGTTCTCCCCACCCCACTTTTGCAGATCTGCACGAATTGGGGTACAGATTGAGGACGCTTTGAAGCAAGGTCTGATCGACAATGACAGAGAACAGCCCAGGAGGACCTTCAACTACAATGCAAATGCAGGCACAAGCAGTGTCGCAACTGCCAGAGCCTCAGAAGTAAGCATGGTCACCACCACTCCCCCAGGAGCCCTTGCAGCTACACGATTTACCGGTGCGTCCAGAAGCAACCCACAAACAACCAAGTACCAACGTCGAGGCCAAAGAACCTTCACTCCATTATACATGCCCTTGTCCAAAGCTCTGGGGTTTTAATTAGGAAAGGGCACTTGAAGCCCCTGGAGCCGCGGCCATTGCCAAAAACACTTCCCCTCTCCCATAACCCAGCCAAATATTGCGTCTTTCACCAGCAGCATGGTCACGACATCGACCATTGCTTTAGATTGCGTCACGAGATTCAGGATCTCGTTGACAACAGGGTGATCGTGCCTCCGAGAAGCCGAACGTCACAACCAACCCTCTCGCACCACACAACCAAGCCCCACCTCCCAAAAGCATCAACTCAATCCAAACTGGGGTCGTGTCATATGACCCTAGCATATATATCACCCCGTCTCACCTACCTAAGCTGGAGGTGCTCATTCCTGACAGCACTGACTTGTGCATGTTGGACATCTCCCGAGCCCAACCTGAACCAATGGTGGTGATCATCGAAGATGGAACAGGGATGATTTCGGAGGAAAGTGGGGTTGTTGATTCAGAATCTGAGGAAATTGGGAGCTGTGCTGAGGAAGTATATGATCCGAGTGGCTACATTTATCAGCAGGTCAGGTTAGGCTGAATTTGGAATTGCCAACAGAGGAAGAACTTTGTGTAATACGGGGGAAAGGACTTGATCAGGGGATAGATGACTTAACAGCTCTGAAGGGATATTGCTAACCTTCAGTTTTTCAACGAACAAGATCCGGGAGACATGACAGTCAACTGGTTTGATTTTGAGGAGTCAGCAGAGGTTACAGGGTGGCTTGACGACCAACCAGATATTGTTGAAGAATCTCAGCTGAAAAAGGGCTCGTCAGGGGTAAGGACATCAATTGTGGCTGGACGGGCCGGGGATCAGAATGCGTCGCCGGAGAGTGCTGGTGCCAAGAATTCGCTCAGGATTTGGGCATTTTGATACAGGAAATTTTGAACAGCAGACTGCATTGAAGCAGTTAGAATCGGAAGGAATCGAAGACTCTGAGAGAGCCAGAAAAGCCAAGGCCCCTGTGGGGACTGAACCTGCTGTGTGCACAAAGATAGAGCGTGCTGCGAGCACATGGACAGGAGGTACTGCCAGTACTAGGATAGTTGCAACGGAGCTGGACAGGTGTCTGTCGGCTACTGATGGCATGTGGTGGAAAGACGATGATTTATGTCTTGCCACACAGATGAGGATTGGGGGAGTAACCAACCGGACGATACCTGGTACATTGGCAAAGTTGATCATATGACTAGGAGCGGGCAGTATTTCAAGCCTCCGCACCTAGATCAACCAGAGGCGTCCAGGAAGGACAAGTAGGTGGAGAAGCAGAAAGAGAAGCTACTTGAAGAAGAGGCTGTGCTAAACCAGTTGAAAAAGATACAAGCAGACATCTCCATCTGGGGACTGCTTATGGCTTCACGTGTTCATAGGCAGGCTGTCCTATCAGCAATGGACAAGGCCAAACTCTCAATAGACACCACGCCTGAACAGCTGGTGGGATTGGTCTTTCCGGAGAAGTTCCCCGATGTTGACCTTTTCTGACAAAGAACTGCCGCTGGGGCGCAAATCATAACAAACCGCTCTACATCTCTGTGGAATGTAGAAGCAAATGGATATCGGTGGTTCTTGTCGATATAGGATCCACTATTAACGTGTGCCCGTCGAGGACGGCATATGCAATCGGGTTGAAGCTCGTGGACTTCGTACCAATAGCCCAGGTGATAAGGGCATATGATAACACAAGCAGAGAGGTGATGGGGACTGTGAAAATTCAAACTCAGGTTGGTCCGGACAGCACGAAATTGACTTTCATGTCTTGGACGTTCCCGCAACCTTCAATCTACTTTGGGGCGGCTGTGGTTGCACCAGGTGAAGGCAGTCTCTTCCACCTTGCATCAGATGTTGAAATACCCCCACGGGAAGGGGGTGGCTATTGTTTTTGGGAATTCGTCAATCATCCACGCCAGAAGTGTCTACACCAGTTTTGGAAATCGAGCACGGCACGGAGGATGTGTTCCTATTAGGGTTTACTCTAGCTGAGGCCCAGGTCGTACAGAACATCTTAGCTATTGATGAGGGGTTGTATGTTAGTGCACAGCCAGTGTACCTCATGAATAAGCTCCAACACATCCCCGGGATGGGATTAGGGAAGAGTGGCCGGAAAGGCATCGCAGTATCGGCGAAGTGCCGCACAACCCGCATACCTTTGGCTTGGGTATCTGCCCACCAAAGAGGATTGGGTGAGGAAAGGCAAGGAGGTGGCCGGGAGAGCCAGAGCAAAGCAGGCAGGGAAGCCTTATGAGTTAATGCACCGACCCATCCAGGGTACCCTAAACGGACGCTTTGTCCGGGAGGGGAAGATTTTCCATTCTGCGGCTTCCCAGAGCCATGGTTGAATGCAGAGAAGCGTCGCTTGCCAGGGTTTGAGATCTTCTTTGACCTGCAGTTATCCGGGGATGATGTTGCCGAGGAGCAGACAGACCCATCAGCTGAGGTTGAGCAGAATGAGAAAGTAGATTCTGAGAACGCCGAAATTGAAATGGGGGTAGCACTGGCTTGTCT